>JAWQFJ010000899.1:57500-121328 GCA_034096865.1 Theodoxus fluviatilis | reverse complement strand
GCTTGCAAGCGAAATGTTGTACCTGTAACTATGATCTGAAGCCGTGCTTTATGAAAGTATGCCAGTTGTAGTCTATTTTGTACTGTGGACCATACTGGTGTTCTTACTGTCTGTACTGAGTACATCATTGCTTTTGCCTGACTTTTGAACTGAAACTTTGTCTGTGACTTATCTTCTAAAGCCTGCTATCACGTGAGACTACATACTGTAGTCTTTCTACACTCTAAACCATGTTGTGAATCGCATGTCGGTAATGAGTACTTTCCCTGTTTGTCTGTCTTTTAATCTACAGCTGGGGTCTGTAAATGTGCCCTGAAGGCTGTTTGATATGATATTACGCCCATTGTAATCACTTCTTGCACTGTAGATCATTCTGATGAATTACAGATCTGGAACTTTGTACCAAGGACATCTGAATTCTGAATAGAAGTTTGAAGCTATATTCAGCAAGTCCACTGCATTTGTGTTTGTTTACTAATCCTCTCATGCTTTGCAAGTGAAGCACAATGGTCATGTAAATCAAGCACCTTGCTATGCTGTACTGTTGTAATCTCAAGTGTAGTCCACAATAGGCAGTAAGTACCTCACTCTGTTTCCTTACCACTACCACACTCAGTGTGTAGTATCATACACTGTACTGCAATCAAGAGTTTTTCTGCATGACTGCATAGTTCAGGTAATTTGTATTATTTTAATCAAGTTCTCTGAATCAAACGATAAATGCTCTCGGGGAAATGGTCCATACACAACGTGTGAGCCGTGTTGCAGGCAGAAGTAAGACTGGCTGGATGTTGGTTGGAGCACTTGCCATCCAGTCACTTGTGGCAACTGGATTTGAAGCTTTTCTCTCATTGTCTCCTCCCACTCAGGAGTAAAACAAGGTGTCTGTTGGAGCTGAGATGGAAAAACAGATAGACGAGATCATTTTGTTCACCCACTGCCTGGTTTCGTGCTTTCCATGAATTTGAGATGACATTGACATGACAACTTGCATGGCCTGGTGACTGGAGAATGAAAATGTGCACTGTGCAGAACTGAGTATATAGTGATGACATAAAAGCAAGCACCTTTACCTTTCCTTGCAGTTCGACTCCACACCATTTGACTGTTTTCCTGACGCTGGTTGTCTCTGTGATGCTCTCTGCATCAGCTGTTTCTACAGCATTTGGAAGCTTAGCTGCTCTCTGTCCTATAAGGTTGGCTTCTTTGACCATGTATTGTTCAAACTGACTACATCTCAAGAATCACATTCCTGAATTTGCATATTCAAATGATGCTTAACTGATGGGTAGAGATGTTCCCATGGCTAAGGATGCTGCTGCTAGGCTGTTCACATAATGTTATTTTCTCATGTTCCATAATTGTGTGCTGCATTGCTGTACAATGGAACCAATGACTTTTTGTACTTAAACAACTAAGTGCAGCGATGATACAGTGTTTAGCATGAACTCTGTCATGTAGCTTTTTTGTCTCAGTCATGCTGCCTACCATGTGCTTGCAGTGACTGCATGTCAGGACTGGTTTGAGTGGAAGCTTGAAAGCAACATGCCTTGCTTAACTGAAGTATAGTGGCAAAGAAGCCTTTTGCACATTTCCCTATACTGTAGTTGTACTGCCTTCCTGCCTTGAAGTCTTCTGGTTCTGTAGATCTCTGCCCTGTCTGTGAAGATGGCACTCGGCACCAAGCTGTCCCAGGTAGATTTCAAAGATGGTGCTACCATGTTCCAGTCCTTTGGGCTGGTATGGAAATGACATTGTGTGGTATTATGGATGTAGTTATATCCATGGAGTGCAGGGTAGCATGAACAGTTCTAGAATGTATCATGTACCACGTAGCATATGTACTTCTTAAATATATGAAGTAATAGACATCGCTATCTGTGCATGTGGAGCTTCTTTAAAAATAAGTATAATTCCTGGAGTTCTTGACTGCCTATAGAGATTGCGGGTGGGTTGAATTTGATTGCAAAGATGGTGTGTTCTCAAAGCTTTTACTTCTGTTGCTAAATACCTGTTTCCTGGTTTATGTTCAGACCCTTTCCTTCCTTTAGATGACTTTTCCCCCTTTTTTGATGACTTGTAATAAGCCCAAACCCTGTGAAATTATTGTCTTGACTTGATTTGTTAACACCAAATTATTGTCATGCTATCGTGGTTGTAGAGCAAAATAACTCAAAATTGTATGTGCTATTGCATGAGTCAGTGGTTAGTTGTCATGCACAGCATGCTGGTGTTAATGTAATTATTTACGCATCTTCTACTTTGTTGACTAGAATACCACCTATGTGTATTATATATTGGTATCTTGCAGCAGTTTTTGAACACCCCTTGACACGTGAAAAGTTTTGTGTGACCATCACTGGCAGAGCTGGGGACACCCAACCACTGAAGGGTGGATTGAAGATGGCCCAGGTTTTGTTCGTCACATTTCGATGTCTTTTTTCTCAGGAATTGTTCATGTAATTTAATGCCATTTACATACTTGATGTAGCTCACTCATCTGCTAGAGGCTCATTCAGTCTCTCCATAGTTGCCTGAAACAATGATGTACCACCGATGCTCTTTGATATTGTAAATGAAGTTGTCTGATTTTATTGGTTTTCAGCAACCATTCCCTTTCTTTCAGCCACATAGAAATGTGATATTCACCAGTCTCAAGTAGAGGATATTTATCGATATTGTTATTAGATCAAGTATGTTTACAGTTAGTGCCCTCTTTTCCTCAACTGTGATTATGCCTTCGATTTGATACTAGACGTTTTGGTTTCATGTGTATTGTCTCAATTTTATTTTATTATTCTTTCTGAAAGATTTAGGTCTGCTTGACATGTTTAATGTTTCTTGTAATACATTTACCCTATTTAGAGGCACAACATAGACATTTACTATTTTGTAATATTTGTATGACATGTTTATGAATCTGTAACACAGAAAGCCAAAATGTGAACTATTTCACTGAATACTTTGCAGTTTTTAATGACTTTCAAATAAACCACTGCAGTGCTTGTTGAAAAATTTACTTTGTCTATGTTATATTGAAGAAATACAAATTCATTTACTCATATAAAGTTGGGTAACAGCAGATTAATTCTATCTTTGTTTTTGTATAACATCAGAATAGCTTCTATCTTTGTCTTTAACTGCAGAATAGCTTCTTTGTCTTTGGGTAACAGCAGAATAGCTTCTTTGTCTTTGGGTAACATCAGAATAGCATCTATCTTTGTCTTTTGGCAACAGCAGAATAGCTTCTACCTTTGAGTAACAGCAGAATAGCTTCTTTGCCTTGGGGTAACAGCAGAATAACTTCTATCTTTGGGTAACAACAGAATAGCGTCTTTGTCTTTGGGTAACAGCAGAGTAGCTTCTATCTTTGTCTTTTGGCAATAGCAGAATAGCTTCTACCTTTGAGTAACAGCAGAATAGCTTTTTGCCTTGGGGTAACAGCAGAATAACTTTTATCTTTGAGTAACAGCAGAATAACCTCTATCTTTGGGTAACAACAGATTAACTTTTTTGTCTTTGGGCAACAGCAGAATAGCTTCTGTCTTTGTCTTTTGGCAACGGCAGCATAGTTTCTTTTGTCTTAGAAAATTGATGACTCATGTGATCTGCAACCACATAACAAGTCTCAACTGTGTTGGGTATTTTGAGGCATATGTGTTTTCAGTTTTCCCTCACCAAGTCAAGTCCATTTGACCATGGATTTTATACTCAAAATCAATTTGAAAGAAAGGAATGTAAAGATTTTGTAAATGTACTTTTCGGCTTGAGCATAGCTTTTCCTTAGCAGATTTACTCGGGCAGTAGGCACACCAAGGGTAATGAGAAAAAAGAGAAAAAAGTAAGTTTCATTAAGTTTGCAAAACGGTTCGATTCAAAGTAGGTCACTTTCACACAACAAAGAGCATGATTCAATCAGTGTCATGCCGTTACATAATCATTTTGCTCATTAAATAACACGACAATTATGTCATGAATGCATTTCTGCATGGAGTAAAAATTTGCTCAAACTGTTTTCCATTACCCATTTCTTCACTATGCGGTCATGTTCCCAACACGGAGTCCCCTGTGTTTGGGGGTCAAAATAGACCCATCTCTCCCTACGTGATTCGTAAGAGGTGAATAAAATGGGACATCATGACTTGATTTGTGCTTACTTGGAACTATTCTAGAGCTTTTTGTTCTAAATGGCCTTACACAGCCTACATGCCGATAGGCAATTAAAAAACTCCATCCATCCTAACACAGTCAAAACCATACAGGAAACTAGCAGAAAAAGTTGTGTAATTAGTACTACATCTGTGGCAGTGGGTCATTGTAAAAACAAGAAGGGCAAAGCCCATACGACTCACATGCTTGACCTTGACCTTTACATGACCTTGACCTTCAGGTGACATTCAAGGTCAAAGTCAAACAACTAAACCTAGCAATGACATCATATACTAAGAACTGCTTTACACAAAGCTGTTAATTCAAGACATAGGAAGCACAATGGTGCTTATTGGCACTTTTTACCATGAGATATGGTCACTTTTAGTGGTTCACTACCCCGTTTTGGTCACATTTTATAAGGGTCAAAGTGACCTTGACCTTGATGATATGTGACCAAATGTGTCTCATGATGAAAGTATAACATGTGTACTACAATCTTATGAAGTTTGGAAGAGTTATCTTCCATAGGTCAGGGTCAAGGTCACTTCAAAATATGTATACAATCCAACTTTAAAGAGCTCTCGTGACCTTGACCGTGAAGCAAGGTCAATCAAACCGGTATCAAAAGATAGGGATTACTTTGCCCTGTATATCATATATAGGTCAGGTATCCAATCTCAAAGACTTCAGAGAAAATTGGGAAAATGTGAAAAATGGCTGTTTTTTTAACATTTACTGCCCCTGCGACCTTGATCTTGGAGCAAGGTCAAGTCACTGTGTATGTTTTTGTACGCCTTGTCATCATACACCATTATGCCAAATTGGGTGTTGATAGACTTAATAGTCTCCGAGAAAAATCCAACATTAAAGTTTTTTACGGATGGCAGGACGCTCGGACGCCCGGACGCCCAGACGCCCGAATGCCCGGACGGCCAACACGGGTGACCTAGTATGAAAGTATAACATGTGTACTACAATGTTATGAAGTTTGGAAGAGTTATCTTTCATAGTTCGGGGTCAAGGTCACTTCAAAATATGTATACAATCCAACTTTAAAGACCTCCTGTGACCTTGACCTTGAAGCAAGGTCAAGTCACTATTGATGTTTTTGTACGCCTTGTCATCCTACACCATCATGCCAAATTGGGTGCTGATAGACTTAATAGTCTCCGAGAAAAATCCAACGTTAAAGTTTTTTTACGAACGACAGGACACCCGGCTGCCCGGACGGCCGCCCGGATGGCTGCCCAGACGCCCAGACGAACAACAATGGTGACCTAGTATGAAAGTATAACATGTGTACTACAATCTTATGAAGTTTGGAAGAGTTATCTTCCATAGTTCAGGGTCAAGGTCACTTCAAAATATGTATGCAATTCAACTTTAAAGACCTCCTGTGACCTTGACCTTGAAGCAAGATCAATCAAACTGGTATCAAAAGATAGAGATTACTTTGCCCTATATACCATATATAGGTCAGGTATCCAATCTCAAAAACTTCAGAGAAAATTGGGAAAATGTGAAAAATGGCTGTTTTTTAGGCAACATTTATGGCCCCTGCGACCTTGACCTTGAAGCAAGGTCAATTCACTATGTATGTTTTTGTACACCTTGTCATCCTACACCATCATGCCAAATTGGGTGTTGATAGACTTAATAGTCTCCAAGAAAAATCAAACGTTAAAGTTTTTTACAGACGCCCGGACGCCCGGACGGACGAAAAGGGCGAGTACATAGACTCACTTTTGCTTCGCATGTGAGTCAAAAACTAACTGGTGTAGCCCCCATATTCCATTACAGCTAGCCTTATTGCAGCCTTAACTGTTGTGTTGTAAAATACCAAACTGATGTAGCCCTCATGCTTCAGTACAGCTAGCCTCATTGCAGCCCTAACTGTTGTGTTCTAAAATACCAAACTTGTGTAGCCCTCATGCTTCAGTACTGCTAGCCTCATTGCAGCCCTAACTGTTGTGTTGTAAAATACCAAACGTGTAGCCCTCATGCTTCAGTACAGCTAGCCTCATTGTAGCCCTAACTGTTGTGTTGTAAAATACCAAACTTGTGTAGCCCTCATGCTTCAGTACAGCTAGCCTCATTGCAGCCCTAACTGTTGTGTTGTAAAATACCAAACTTGTGTAGCCCTCATGCTTCAGTACAGCTAGCCTTATTGCAGCCCTAACTGTTGTGTTGTAAAATATCAAACTGGTGTAGCCCTCATGCTTCAGTACAGCTGGCCTCATTGCAGCCTTAACTGTTGTGTTGTAAAATACCAAACTGGTGTAACCCTTATGCTTCAGTACAGCTAGCCTCATTGCAGCCCTAACTGTTGTGTTGTAAAATACCAAACTTGTGTAGCCCTCATGCTTCAGTACAGCTAGCCTTATTGCAGCCCTAACTGTTGTGTTGTAAAATATACCAAACTGGTGTAGCCCTCATGCTTCAGTACAGCTAGCCTCATTGCAGCCCTAACTGTTGTGTTGTAAAATACCACTCTGGTATAGCCCTCATGCTTCAGTACAGCTGGCCTCATTGCAGCCTTAACTGTTGTGTTGTAAAATACCAAACTGGTGTAGCCCTCATGCTTCAGTACAGCTAGCCTCATTGCAGCCCTAACTGTTGTGTTGTAAAATACCACACTGGTATAGCCCTCATGCTTCAGTACAGCTGGCCTCATTGCAGCCCTAACTGTTGTGTTGTAAAATACCAAACTTGTGTAGCCCTCATGCTTCAGTACAGCTAGCCTTATTGCAGCCCTAACTGTTGTGTTGTAAAATACCAAACTTGTGTAGCCCTCATGCTTCAGTACAGCTGGCCTCATTGCAGCCCTAACTGTTGTGTTGTAAAATACCACACTGGTATAGCCCTCATGCTTCAGTACAGCTGGCCTCATTGCAGCCCTAACTGTTGTGTTGTAAAATACCCCACTGGTATAGCCCTCATGCTTCAGTACAGCTGGCCTCATTGCAGCCTTAACTGTTGTGTTGTAAAATACCAAACTGGTGTAGCCCTCATGCTTCAGTACAGCTGGCCTCATTGCAGCCCTAACTGTTGTGTTGTAAAATACCAAACTTGTGTAGCCCTCATGCTTCAGTACAGCTGGCCTCATTGCAGCCCTAACTGTTGTGTTGTAAAATACCAAACTGGTGTAGCCCTCATGCTTCAGTACAGCTAGCCTTATTGCAGCCCTAACTGTTGTGTTGTAAAATACCAAACTTGTGTAGCCCTCATGCTTCAGTACAGCTGGCCTCATTGCAGCCTTAACTGTTGTGTTGTAAAATACCAAACTTGTGTAGCCCTCATGCTTCAGTACAGCTGGCCTCATTGCAGCCTTAACTGTTGTGTTGTAAAATACCAAACTGGTGTAGCCCTCATGCTTCAGTACAGCTAGCCTCATTGCAGCCTTAACTGTTGTGTTGTAAAATACCAAACTTGTGTAGCCCTCATGCTTCAGTACAGCTGGCCTCATTGCAGCCTTAACTGTTGTGTTGTAAAATACCAAACTTGTGTAGCCCTCATGCTTCAGTACAGCTAGCCTCATTGCAGCCCTAACTGTTGTGTTGTAAAATACCACACTGGTATAGCCCTCATGCTTCAGTACAGCTGGCCTCATTGCAGCCCTAACTGTTGTGTTGTAAAATACCAAACTTGTGTAGCCCTCATGCTTCAGTACAGCTAGCCTTATTGCAGCCCTAACTGTTGTGTTGTAAAATACCAAACTGGTGTAGCCCTCATGCTTCAGTACAGCTAGCCTCATTGCAGCCCTAACTGTTGTGTTGTAAAATACCACACTGGTATAGCCCTCATGCTTCAGTACAGCTGGCCTCATTGCAGCCCTAACTGTTGTGTTGTAAAATACCCCACTGGTATAGCCCTCATGCTTCAGTACAGCTGGCCTCATTGCAGCCTTAACTGTTGTGTTGTAAAATACCAAACTGGTGTAGCCCTCATGCTTCAGTACAGCTAGCCTCATTGCAGCCTTAACTGTTGTGTTGTAAAATACCAAACTTGTGTAGCCCTCATGCTTCAGTACAGCTGGCCTCATTGCAGCCCTAACTGTTGTGTTGTAAAATACCAAACTGGTGTAGCCCTCATGCTTCAGTACAGCTAGCCTCATTGCAGCCCTAACTGTTGTGTTGTAAAATACCACACTGGTATAGCCCTCATGCTTCAGTACAGCTAGCCTCATTGCAGCCCTAACTGTTGTGTTGTAAAATACCACACTGGTATAGCCCTCATGCTTCAGTACAGCTAGCCTTATTGCAGCCCTAACTGTTGTGTTGTAAAATACCAAACTGGTGTAGCCCTCATGCTTCAGTACAGCTAGCCTTATTGCAGCCCTAACTGTTGTGTTGTAAAATACCAAACTGGTGTAGCCCTCATGCTTCAGTACAGCTAGCCTCATTGCAGCCCTAACTGTTGTGTTGTAAAATACCACACTGGTATAGCCCTCATGCTTCAGTACAGCTAGCCTCATTGCAGCCTTAACTGTTGTGTTGTAAAATACCAAACGGGTGTAGCCCTCATGCTTCAGTACAGCTAGCCTTATTGCAGCCCTAACTGTTGTGTTGTAAAATACCAAACTGGTGTAACCCTTATGCTTCAGTACAGCTGGCCTCATTGCAGCCCTAACTGTTGTGTTGTAAAATACCAAACTTGTGTAGCCCTCATGCTTCAGTACAGCTAGCCTTATTGCAGCCCTAACTGTTGTGTTGTAAAATACCAAACTGGTGTAGCCCTCATGCTTCAGTACAGCTAGCCTCATTGCAGCCCTAACTGTTGTGTTGTAAAATACCACACTGGTATAGCCCTCATGCTTCAGTACAGCTAGCCTCATTGCAGCCTTAACTGTTGTGTTGTAAAATACCAAACGGGTGTAGCCCTCATGCTTCAGTACAGCTAGCCTTATTGCAGCCCTAACTGTTGTGTTGTAAAATACCAAACTGGTGTAACCCTTATGCTTCAGTACAGCTGGCCTCATTGCAGCCCTAACTGTTGTGTTGTAAAATACCAAACTGGTGTAGCCCTCATGCTTCAGTACAGCTAGCCTTATTGCAGCCCTAACTGTTGTGTTGTAAAATACCAAACTTGTGTAGCCCTCATGCTTCAGTACAGCTAGCCTCATTGCAGCCCTAACTGTTGTGTTGTAAAATACCAAACTGGTGTAGCCCTCATGCTTCAGTACAGCTGGCCTCATTGCAGCCTTAACTGTTGTGTTGTAAAATACCAAACTTGTGTAGCCCTCATGCTTCAGTACAGCTGGCCTCATTGCAGCCTTAACTGTTGTGTTGTAAAATACCAAACTGGTGTAGCCCTCATGCTTCAGTACAGCTAGCCTCATTGCAGCCTTAACTGTTGTGTTGTAAAATACCAAACTTGTGTAGCCCTCATGCTTCAGTACAGCTGGCCTCATTGCAGCCTTAACTGTTGTGTTGTAAAATACCAAACTTGTGTAGCCCTCATGCTTCAGTACAGCTAGCCTCATTGCAGCCCTAACTGTTGTGTTGTAAAATACCACACTGGTATAGCCCTCATGCTTCAGTACAGCTGGCCTCATTGCAGCCCTAACTGTTGTGTTGTAAAATACCAAACTTGTGTAGCCCTCATGCTTCAGTACAGCTAGCCTTATTGCAGCCCTAACTGTTGTGTTGTAAAATACCAAACTGGTGTAGCCCTCATGCTTCAGTACAGCTAGCCTCATTGCAGCCCTAACTGTTGTGTTGTAAAATACCACACTGGTATAGCCCTCATGCTTCAGTACAGCTAGCCTCATTGCAGCCTTAACTGTTGTGTTGTAAAATACCAAACGGGTGTAGCCCTCATGCTTCAGTACAGCTGGCCTCATTGCAGCCCTAACTGTTGTGTTGTAAAATACCAAACTGGTGTAACCCTTATGCTTCAGTACAGCTGGCCTCATTGCAGCCTTAACTGTTGTGTTGTAAAATACCAAACTGGTGTAGCCCTCATGCTTCAGTACAGCTAGCCTCATTGCAGCCCTAACTGTTGTGTTGTAAAATACCAAACTTGTGTAGCCCTCATGCTTCAGTACAGCTAGCCTCATTGCAGCCCTAACTGTTGTGTTGTAAAATACCAAACTGGTGTAGCCCTCATGCTTCAGTACAGCTAGCCTTATTGCAGCCCTAACTGTTGTGTTGTAAAATACCAAACTTGTGTAGCCCTCATGCTTCAGTACAGCTGGCCTCATTGCAGCCTTAACTGTTGTGTTGTAAAATACCAAACTGGTGTAACCCTCATGCTTCAGTACAGCTAGCCTCATTGCAGCTAGCTCATATTTTCGAAAGTTTCAAAAGAGGATCTTTCCCACAGTGTGAAGTGATTTTGAACACTTTATTAGTAAATGCAGAGAATGCCAAGGTGTGAGGCAAGGTCTAAAGAGACCAGAAGCCTTTGGGGAGTGCACCTGGGGAAGAATTAACGTCTTCCTGCAGAATGATTGTATCCAGCACTTGGCACACCTCAATCATCACTTCCCATATAGTTGATGATGATCAGCTCCAGGCCAGACATGTACACTGTCATCCAAATCTTCACCTCTCATCAGCCTTTGAACTAGTAATGAGACAATGTTTCATTACAGACATCAGGGACCTTCTTTATTCAATGAAATGGATTGATTTGGAAATATATAAACAGAAAGTAAACAAGTACAAATCACCTCCCATGATTAATTACACAACTGCACGATGCATTGAAACGTTCATTTCGTGACAAAAGCACAAGTCAAATTCAGGCCATTGCACAATGTACATGAGCAGTGAACTAAGTTCAGTGTATGAAACTGAATCTCCTATAACATTTTGTCATAAGTCAATATTTGTATATACAAATGAAATAAAAATTATCATCTATCAGTATTGCATTCATTCCCCCCAAATCTCAATACCTGGAAACCATTCACAGGTTCTCAGAGGAAAAGGTTGGCAACATTTACAAAGCAGCATTTGTGGTCAAAACTGAATATTTTGTTATGGCCATCAATGTGACATAAAGCAAATCAAGAAAAAAGATTTGTCCACCATTGACCACAATCAGTACTGATGCCATTTTGCATCAATCTCCTTCAGTTTCAGTCATCAAATCTTCCAGCAATATACATAATTTTTTCAAGGATCGACTGTGATATGTATATCTTGTGCAATATCATTCTGTGAGTTTTGTTATTTACATAATTGAAGCCAATGTAATTTGCATGTTTCATCCAATGTCATGCATTTATCATGAAAACATTATTACAGTGAGATTTCTCTAGGTATGCCAACGATCAACTGCTATTTATCAACTGTGAGTTGGTTTCTTCTTCGTCTTTGTACTGTCAGGAGAGCAATTTTACAGTACAAAGACCTGCTCTCAATCATGAAAAGCAGAAAGCTGAAGTTGTATGGTCACGTGTCAAGAGGCAGTGGGCTGGCCAAGACCATCCTGCAAGGTACCGTACCAGGTGGGAGAAGGAGAGGCAGGCAAGAGAAAGAGGTGGGAAGACATCAAAGAGTGGACAGGCTTGACCTTTGCAGACTCGCAGCGAGCCACAGAGGATAGAGATCGATGGAGGAAGATTGTCCGAAAGTCATCAGTGGTGCCTCAACAACCCATCTCAGGGTTAAGAGACTGAACTGAACTGAACTAGTTTCACATTTCACAGCATTTTCCTCACATGTGCCTGTCAAAGTTTAAACATACATCATCAGCTTGGAAAGGCATAGAACAAGCAGACATTGTAGATATGCCAACATACATCATATTCCAGTACACAGAGACAAGGCATACACAGTTTTCATCTTAGAAGAACAATCCTGTAAATGTAATTTTACAGTAATATCATGGGTGTCCACCCTAATATCTCAGTTATTAACTTTTTTCAATCATTCCTTATAATAAATGCATGCATATTCTACAACTTCAAACTTACAAAAAATTAATCCTTGCAGCTGACATAAATGCTGTCATTAGAACTTAAATTTTCTCTGGCATCATAATATATGTATCAAGATTTGCAGACAAGTATTCAAGATCAATATTCTTTGTTTTGACATTATTATACTTTGAAAATTTTCCCCAATTTCCAAAGTGCTACGGTAGGGAAGGGATTGGGAAAAAATCCCAATTCTCAAGAGCACGTAAATTGCTTTCTTCAAAGAACCATATACTTTGCTTTCCAGTAAATCAAGCATAATGGGGTGGGTTAAAAGTCAGCACTGAGGTGAGGAGCCAGAGGGTTGGGGGGGGGGGGGGGGGAGGGGGAGAAGAAATGAGTATCTACAAAGAATCACATTCTTCAGTGATTAAAAAAAACAATAATAAACAAACAAACCAAAAAATGCCTGAATTTAGTTCAGTCAAAAAGACATTCTGGTCATTGACATATGTTAGGGTTCCTGACAACCTTCCACGTTTTTGGTGAAATTTTCCTTCGTCTTACAGAAGAATCCACCAATCCTGATTTCACCACAATTTCAACATAATTAATTTCCCTTATTTGAGACTCTACTGTTATAAGCATTCAGCAAAGAGGTAAAGTATATTCCCTCAATAGCTCTTCAGTAGAAGAGGCAAACAAGAACAATAATGCAACAGTTACACACACAACTACAAGATGTGCACTCTATTTAAAAGTCACTCTATTTTCTAACGCTGACTCAGTTTTTTCCTATGTGTCTACACAAGCCTCAAGTCTCTTCAAGCAAATGACTACAGCACTATGTTCCTAGCAGTCTTTCCATCCAGTAAAGGGTTTACAGGCTTGGGCATTGTTTCACAAAGAGATTTAGCATCATGATTTGGTGCTCAGACAGCATGTTACATGACATCCCTGTCATCCACTAAGAACTAAAGAAGCCCTTTAAATAATAGTGTTTCATCATTGCTGATTAAATTTTTACTTCATAAACCCTCCTTGCTGTGGCAAGGAAATTGTTCTACAAAACCTTTCTCTGACTAGTTATTACTATATTAGTAAGTAATCATGGCCGGCACTGTTCTCTTCTGGGGGATTTCATATCCCATGGTCAAATACCAACAACTCCCCAACAACCTATTCATACAGTAACCTAGGCATCTGTTGTACTCTCAAGACACTGCAAGTCACTGAATTACATGCTGGATAGGTGCAAAGAATATATGACCAATCTCCTTCCTTCAAAAGAAGGAGTGATACAAATTGCTACATCCTCCGGTGCTCACAAGGAAACTGTTGGAAGTACAGTGCAGGAGTTTTGCATGAAGACTGAACAGGGAGGAATGGCAGCATTTTCATTCTCAAAATGTTTCCAGGGGGGGTCAAAAATAAAAGAAGAAAAAGAGGAGGAAAGCAAGATACATCAAAGTAGAATCCAACACACAAGCTGATGCTTCACACAACACATTCTATCACTTTTGAACAGGGCTCTGGTGACCATGGTGGTGTATCACATATCAGCCAATGGCACTCAAGGACTTTAACAAAACTCAAAAGGAAAGAAAAAGAAAAAAAGATTGTATTCAATTTATCTATTGATTTGAATTAAAAGCCATCAAAACCAATTTAGCTGAAGATTTTTACAATGAAAAGGGGTTACACGAAGAGATGGGGGGGTGGGGGGTGGGGGTGGGGGGGTGGGGGTGGGGGTGGGGGGGAGGGCAACAAACATTTAAATATTTGTTTTTGGCGAGAAAGTGTCAACTAACTATCCTCAATCAAATCCAAATCATGTAGTACTAATGTGTCAATACACCAACAGCAATCTAAACTATTGGTCCAATATGAGAAATGTACACAGAACTGTATCACATGAAGAAATTGCCACAGGGCTCTCAACTTCCACAGGCAAGGGGGCACATGGTGAACTGGGGAAACATCCATCAGCAGGAAACTCCAGACAAGAAGTCAGGTGATTGATTACATCATCTCCCCACTGCCCTGGCTCTGGACCACAGTATTCCATGCAGGCTCAGTACAGAACATGTGTAAGATCCCAGAGCTGTCAAGGAAGAAAATGGAGGCAACGTGAAAAACAAACAAACAAACAAACAAACAAACAAACAAAGCTTCTCCACTTTCCTTCTCATTTTTTTCTTCTCATAAACTCATTCTTCTGCTACAGATTGTTGAAACAGGAATACAGTTTATTTAGTGAGATGCAATGAAATGAGAGAGATAAGAAGAAACCAGCAATAAGGGTGCTCATCAAAGAATCACCAGTCCAAAGAGCTTTAGGGCAGGCATCCTTGTCTATTAATTTGACAAGAACCACTAATTTCTCATATGCAGTTCATATCTAAATGCAATCTCATGAATTCATTCTGTATATGTGTGCACTCTGGGGAAGCATGCCACCACATGCATTTACGTGCATGCATATCTGTGTGTGTGTGTGTGTATGTAAAATCATGTGTTTATGTGTGCATATGCACAGATGTGCATGCTTGTACATGTGTGTGTGTGTGTGTAAAATCATGTGCATAATTATGTGTGCATAAGTGTGGATGTGTGTGTAAGTGTGTGTGTGTGTGTGTGTATGTGTGTGTGTGTGTGTACGCGCATGTATATGTGTGTCCTGGAGGTCAGCATGGATGTCTGGGATTTACTGGCACAAGATCGCCCCTCCTAGATGAACAGGGTGACTGCAGGCTTGTGGGGAGCAGAGGAGAGGCAGATTGCAGCAGCAGAGGGTAAGAGCTGCCAGCAATGCTACTGCCTCATCCCCCGTGTGTACCCAACATGTGTGTGTGGGGGGATGGGGGGGGTGGGGGAGGTGGGGGGGGGTGTCTTGTGGGTCTGGATAGGCCTTATCAGCCACTGGCAGACCTATCACACCTTTGATGACAATGGATGAAGTCATGGTCTTTTCATCTCTAAAGAATGAGCAAGAAGGAAAACAGGAAGAAGTGTGTGTGCTTTTGACTTGATTGTCTATGGTGGTCTCTTGATCCATACAGTTTTAGACTAAGCAAAGAATGTACCTAAGTCCAGGCACTATTGTCTCTAGTCATGTACATGCACAGCATTTGTCCTCACCTTCATGACCCTGTCTTTGCCCACTGTCAGCAGCAGCTTGCGAGTCTCGTCCAGGTACATGTAGTAAATGCTGTGCTTGGTGTCATGGAATGTGGCAAGAGGGGCACGCCTGAAAAGAAGGGCACACACAAAGTCATACACATCCAGTACAATGTTCAGTGCTGCCTTCATCAGCTGAAGGACCAGACTGCTCCACTTGAGGTGGACTTGAAGTACTCTAAAAGCTCAGCCAGGGCTGGTGCCAAGCAGTCAAAGAGGCTATTTGGGGCAATGATGACAGGACAAGATCCCAAAACCATCACACTGAAAACTAACATCAGTGTACATACATCCTTTGCTTCAGTGTCTGAGGAAAACAATTTGAAGAAATTTAAACTAATTTCTATGTTTTCCTAACATACTTACCAGTAGACAACCAGTGATATTATGACCTTGACCTCGAAAAAAGAATTAGCATAATTCTATACCCACACGTGCCTGCCTGCCTCGTCCAATCTGATTGGTCGAGACACAGAGCTAGGGACGCCGTGAGCAAAGGGAGGTAACTCCCAGTGCGCCGCGTCACCACACGCTCGTGTATAAATACAGCAAGGCAAGGCACGACAGACCTCTTTGACACAGCTGAGACCCAGCAAATGCACAAAAGGGGAGGTGGGTGGGACAGTAAGTTGTNAGATAGGAGCTTGGTCAACTTACCCAACGTCCCACCCCTCTTCCGCAGCTGCAGTGGAGCCACGGTCCGAAAACTGAGCGTGCCAACTGGCTGGACTCTGATCTGGTTGCTCTAGACTCGCCTTCCCTCCAGGAGAAACACAGTCTACGGCCACAGAGTCAGAACAGACAACAGACCAATGGCCGCGCCTCACTGCCCCTGTCGACCTTCCAGAATGACGGGGTTGAGACATGTCCATGCACAGGCAGGGGGGCAGCGTGGTGACCGGACCAGACAGCGTCTGCGGAATGACCGGAAGCAACGCCTCGCCGCGACCCCACCTCAGAGCACGACCTCACGTGAGTGTGGCGGGATTGTTGCACCACCCTGCTCGACCTGACGGGAGAGCGGGGGCGTGACCCAGCGAAAAGCGCGGGGTGACGGGCAACTTGATTCCCATACCATACAGTGTCTGCTGAATGGACGGGATCAGTGCTGTGTCGTGCCCCCACCACGGAGCACAATCTTGCGGAAGCGCGAAGGGGTCGGCTGCACCTGTCCCGGTCGACCCCCCGGGAACACAGGGGCGGGGCACAGGTGACCGCCTGGAGCGGGAGGCGGCATGCTCACCGAAACAGACAGTGTCAGCTGAATGAACGGGATCAACGCTTCGCCGTCGCCCCACCATAGCTCAACCTTGCGGAAGCGTGGTGGGGCCGTGATCACCGGACCAGACAGTGTTAGCTGAATGGCCGGGATCAATATTCTGCCGTGGCCTCACCATCCCGCTCAATCTTCCGGAAGCACAGGGCGGGGCACGTGACCGGAAGGGGCGGGTGGCGCCATGCTCACCGAACCAGACAGTGTCAGCTGAATGGACGGGATCAACGCTCCGCCGTCCTTGCGGGAGCATGGGGGCGGGGCCACAGGATAGAGGCAGGGTGCGTCACCGGACCGAGCAGTGTTAGCTGCTGGCCCGGCGAAGCGCTCCCGCCAAGGAGAGAGGCAGGGTGCGTCACCGGACCGAGCAGTGTCAGCTGCTGGCCGGGAGCAGCACTCCTGCCGAGGCCCCACCGCAGGGCTCGACCTTGCGGGAGCACGGGGGCGGGGCCACAGGATAGAGGCAGGGTGCGTCACCGGACCGAGCAGTGTTAGCTGCTGGCCGGGCGCAGCGCTCCCGCCGAGGAGAGAGGCAGGGTGCGTCACCGGACCGAGCAGTGTCAGCTGCTGGCCGGGAGCAGCGCTCACGCCGAGGAAAAAAGAGCACAGGATAGAGGCAGGGTGCGTCACCGGACCGAGCAGTGGCAGCTGCTGGCCGGGAGCAGCGCTCCTGCCGAGGCCCCACCGCAGGCTCGACCTTGTGGGAGCACGAGGGCGGGGCACAGAGGAAAGCAGAGGAAAGCACGGGAAGGGGGCAGGGTGCTCACCGGACCAAAACAGTGTCAGCTGGATGGCCGGAAGCTACTCTCTGCCGCGTCTGACCGCAGAACTCGACCCGAGGGGAGCGCGGGACCGCCTTCCGTGAGCGCCCAATACATACCTGTCCGAGCTCGACCCGTAAGGAGCGTGGGACAGCTTCCGACAGAAAGCCGCATCGCGCCACTATCCAAGGGCGCGGGAACCGGCCACAACTGACCGCACAATACATACCTGTCCAAGCTCGGAGGAGCGTGGAACCGCCTCCCGTCAGAAGCCACATCGCGCCACTATCCAAGGGCGCGGGAATGGCTACACTGACCGCACAATACATACCTGTCCGTGGAACGCCTTCCCACAGAAAGCCACATCGCGCCACTATCCAAGGGCGCGGGAACTGGCCACAACTGACCGCACAATACATACCTGTCCGTGGAACGCCTTCCCACAGAAAGCCACATCACGCCACTATCCAAGGGCGCGGGAACTGGCCACACTGACCGCACAACAACCGACCCAGCGGGAGAGGAGATAACAGATACTCCTGTTCCACTGGCCCGGGAGACATAGCCAGGGGAGAAGGCCCAGAGCGGAAACTCCGAGGGCTCACTCCCACCAGCAGAGAAAGCACTGTCGCCCAGTCAAGTGGCGACCGTTGCAATAGACGCGTGGTGGAACAGCACAGCCGCATGCGAAAACTTCCGCCTCTATGCCTGGTTTTCCGACACAGGCACAGACACGAAGTACGCGAAGTACACCTACGCGTGGAGGACGAAGCAGAAGGAAGAGCAGAAGCACGCGTTCGTAAAGACCACGTACCCCTTCTGCCCCCGACCTCGCTGCCCCAGTCGAGGTGACTCCAAATCCTGCACGCCACGAACAAGACCCCGCGTGGGGAAGTTCCGCCATGACCTGCAGACTGTGTAACAGCCCCGACGCCGAGACACGAACACACAGCCACACAGAAACATAACAGAAACGTGCGAGACTGAAACTCCGCAGCGCCACCTATCGACACAGGAAGGAGTGGAAGCCTCGCAACCCGACCGACGCATGGACGCCAGAGAAGGAAAAGCAGAAACACTCACTCGTAACTGGTGAGAATTCCAACCTCCCCCCGACGTTGCCTCCACCGCCTTGCCAATGCCCGGAGAACGCACGCCGCTAACACGCGCAAACTAAATGACGGACGCCATTAAACGCTCACAGTCACAGCGAGGCGCCAGTCCCGAAGACTGGGAATGGCGCACAGCGCAGCAACAATGAACGCGAGACAGCAACAAGCGAAACAGCAGTCAGTCGGTGCTCGTATAACAAGCAACGACCGCCAACACAAGAAAACGAGCGCATGCCGCAACTTCCAAGCGCCCAATTCCAAACGCCTATACCAGCGTTCAAAACAGCATACGCGGCGCATTCCGCCATTTACGAGTTCGGTAGCCACGCCACCGTCCTCGAAAACGAGCGAACAGCCACCGAGAAAAGCGCACGCAAAACAAACATAACTGCAAGCAAACCCCAGCCAGCCTCGCGCGCACTGAAACGCGGCACACGCTAAAGCAACAGCCACACAGCGCGTGCACTCAACAATCCCAGCTAACACAGCTGAAAACAACACAGAACTCGCGGTCTGCCGACCCACCGGGAGAGGAGATATCTGAAAACTCCTGCCCCCCTGTCGAGGGGGAGCCCTCGCCAGAGAAGGGAGACCGCGAGCCGAAAAAGCCCGATAGCTCACTCCCGCCAGTAGAGAGAGCAACCGTCGCCCCAGTTTCCACCGAGGCGACCGTCACACTAGCGCGCGTAGTGGAAACAGCCACAGGAACAGGCGAGACAAAAGCTCCCGCCTCTAACCCTGCCGCTACAGGCAAAGACGCGGCCGCACACGAAACAGACCTACGCCTGGACGACGAAGCAGGACAAATAGCAGCACGCGGTCGAAGTAACCGCGTACCACCCTCATCCCCCGACTTCGCTGTCCCAGTCGTGCCGACGCCATATTCGAACACGACCAGCGTGGGGAAGTTCCGCCATTACGGACACACGGAGTCCCGTGAGAAACCCCGCAGCCAAAAAGCGAACACACACCACCACGCAAAACGAATGCGACGGCAAGCAAAGCAGCAACCCACTAGCCAGCCGACGCTAGCCTGATAACAAAACAACGACACGCTAACTCAACAGAACAGCGTGCGCGCACTCAAATTTACCAGGCGAACAAAAATTCAACTTAACACAAAAACGTCAACGGACGCCAACAGCGGCACGCCGCAGTACTTCCCTCAAGCTGCAGTCCAGTGAAGGAACAGCTAATTCCTTAAGTCACACAAAATCAGGCATGAGATCCTGAAATTGTGAAATTAACTGAAAAAAATAGCGGGGGTCTGGGGGCTGGCGGAAGCCCCCAGTGGGGTCGAGGGGCGAAGCCCCTTGCGGGGGTCAGGGGGCAGAGCCCCCTGAAGCTGAAGAGTTTTCACAATTTTGACTTTTAAAAAGTCACTCTCCTGACAGCTGTGGCAAGTTCAGAACAACATTTTTGATGAGCAACCACCAGATTATAATTGTTGAAATTCATGGTTTGTATTTGAGGCTCTTAAGTTTCCTTACCATAAATTGTACCTTTACTATATAAAAAAATACATAAATAAATAGACAGGTAGTATGTATATTTTATTTACCACACTGTTATGTTTTGTATTGTGATAAGCTCATCTTATTAGCATTTGCATGTGGTGTATAAATTCAAGCGATTTATCAATGTAAAGATCAAACACACACAAGACTGAGCCAGCAAAGAGAAGAAAAAATAATCTAAAAATGACAGAATAACAATGAAATTTGTCGACACCAAGTTTTATTAGAAATGAAAATGCACACATAGTTCTTTGATCAACAGCAAGTCTAATTAAAATTTCTTATCCAACATGTAAATTGTAAAAGATATAACTCAACATTTGTGTGTTATCTTTCAACCTGGACTAGTTGTCAAAACTACATCGTCAGTATGACTAGGCAAAAAGAAAAAAAAGCCAAAAGCAAGAACTGGAGAATACTCAGTTTCTACCTGCCATGAAATTCATCAATAAAATGCTAACTGTATATATCATACCCCTCCATCATTCAACACTACAGTTACCAAACCTTGCACATTCTTTATAAATGAAACAACACATTTACTAGATTTCATCTGTGAACATCAAAATGCACAACTCTGATGAAGTCAACACTTTCTTGTAACTGCAGTTGCTAACCCTACACATTCATTTGGGAAATACATGTACACAAATCATGTAAGTTCATTTGACAAATTAAAAACAGTGAAAAATCCTCTCAAACTCTCTTATCCTGCACCACAGTTGCCAAGGCTAATCATTCATTATGGAAATGATCATATGGGTAACATAAATGCAAGAAGACTGTTGTCTATTTAGTCTAGTTACAAAAGGAACACATCACCATTACAACATTTGGCATAACTGCTGCAAACACTGGAAAAGTCTCCGGCTGATCCTGAAAAAAATCCATAAAATTGTTAGAAGTATTAAAACTGATACTGAAAGCAAACTTGCACTGGATCATATTACTTTGTAAAAGTACACTGACACACTCCAACTTATAAAGAACACTGCAGTCCATTCCATAACACACACACACACACACACACACACACACACACACACACACAGAGGATTTGTTGTCTAAATGGCAATGAGTGGACAGATTTTGTTACAAGAATCTAACGCTCATTTGCAGTTCCAGACCTGCCTACATCCCCCCCCCCCCCCCTATCGGGAGATTCTGAAAAACAGGCCTGGGTCCGAGGGGGAAGGGGGCTCAACCGAAACGAGATAGCGGGGGAGGTGTGTGTGTGTGTGTGTGTGTGTGTGTGTGTGTGTGTGTGTAGATCGGCCCAATAGGAGCGCTTTGAGCTCAGCCGAAACGTGAGACAGAGGGGGGGCGGGGGGCGGAGCACAACCCTATGAGACCGCTTAGACCTCAACCGTATCATGAGAGTGGGGGGGGGGGGGGGGGGGGGGGGGAGGGAGAGGAGAGATGACCCTATAGGAGTGCTCCGAGGTCAGCCGAAACGTGAGAGCCGGGGGGGGGGGGGGGGGGTTCACTGCTATTGACATCGGGAGAATTCAAAGCCTAATAAGGAGGTCGGAAGATGCAGGCCTCAGTCTCCCGATCGGGAGAGTAGGCAGGTCTGCAGTTCTCTTTCATAAAGAAAACTGCAGTCCATTCCATCACACACACACACACACACACACACACACACACACACACACACACACACACACACACACAGGACTCCCTTTTCAAGAAACAAACAAAAACAAAACTAAACTTTTTCTTACCGATGCTCCATAAGACTTCGCAGACTGAGTAGATCGTTGTGCAGCCACCTTCACAACGTGACTTTTGGATGTCAGGTGTTGTACACAGCTTTTTTTTTACCGTTGTTGGCTTAGTTTATCACTTCATCGTTGCACAAACTGCAAACTGCTTTCCCAGCTGAGTTCACTTTGGCGATCGTGTCGCCAACTTTCACCTCAATATCACCAGAAAGGGTAACTTTTTCTTCCATCCATTTGAAACTCCAACAGTTTTTTACATTTCCTCCTTTGTCCAAAGAACATAGACATGTCTATGTTCTTTGCTTTGTCTATTTCTCTTGCTGTCGCTATCTCACTCGGTTTCAGCTTCCGAAGCATTTTCGGTTGAAGCAGGCGGCGAGAAAGATGAAGATGGCGATCGCGTCGAGCGGACGAACTATATTCCCAAACACGGTCATCCTGACCTCAAAGTGTCTCTCATCAACTACAGCAGCCTCTGCAGGCAAGCAGAGAACGGGGCGATCTAAAAATAAATAACTGATAAGCGAGTCGGAGTGACCTCTACGAACTTTCGCGGACACGTAGCGTAGCGTCTGCAGGCAAGCAGGGAACAGCGCGATCTAAAAATAGATAAGCGCGTGACCTCTACCAACGTCTGGTCTGGGGACATGTGAATTCACCCCGAAGTTAACGTCGGCTTACAGACGCACCCCTTATACCTTACCTCACACCCCCCCCCCCCCCCCCCCCCCAATTTTCTCAACGGATCTGCGCGAATCACGAGAATGGCCCATGGAGCTTCAGAATTAACGGATTTCCGTTAATTAACGGAAAAATCTCTTGAAGCGAAAGTGTCAAAGAGGTCTGTCGTGCCTTGCCTTGCTGTATTTATACACGAGCGTGTGGTGACGCGGCGCACTGGGAGTTACCTCCCTTTGCTCACGGCGTCCCTAGCTCTGTGTCTCGACCAATCAGATTGGACGAGGCAGGCAGGCACGTGTGGGTATAGAATTATGCTAATTCTTTTTTCGAGGTCAAGGTCATAATATCACTGGTTGTCTACTGGTCAGTATGATGGGAAAACTTAATCAAAATGCAATGTTGGCAAGGTTTCAACGTTTGCTTCATAATGAATGTCATCTTTACAAGCACTTTCATAAATGGCAATGAATTATGAAATCTTTTAACAAGTCCCAGGCATAAATACCATGTTGTAGGTTTGAGGAGGAGGGAGTCAACTGTTATATGAATTATGGGGGAGGGAGTCAACTGTTATATGAATTAGGGGGGAGGGAGTCAACTGTTATATGAATTAGGGGGGAGGGAGTCAACTGTTATATGAATTAGGGGGTAGGGAGTCAACTGTTATATGAATTGTGGGGGAGGGAGTCAACTGTTAGATGAATTAGGGGGGAGGGAGTCAACTGTTATATGAATTATGGGGGAGGGAGTCAACTGTTATATGAATTAGGGGGGAGGGAGTCAACTGTTATATGAATTAGGGGGGAGGGAGTCAACTGTTATATGAATTAGGGGGGAGGGAGGGAGAAGAGTGGAGGAAATGTGGTAAGTGCAAGAGGGAAATAGGGTGTGGGGTGGGGAGGGAAAAAGAGAAGGGTGTGTGTGTGTGTGTTTTTTTATAAATAGAAAAGAAAGAGAAACACAGAGACAAAGAGACAGACAGGAACATAAGGAAGATATTAAGTGAGACATGTGCACTAACACACACACACACACACACACAGAGATGTACAAAGAGTGACAGCCATATCTCACACATTGCTATGGAGACAGCAGGGCAAAGGATCACTCACTCTTCATCAGTGATGGACTGGAAGCATTCGTCACAGACGCGGACATCATACTCATAGCCCATTGGGGGGATGGTGGACTGCTGGCTGCTGCACTTGCTGCAGATGGCCTTGCCACACTTTCGGCAGTGGTGCTACAAGAAGAGTAGTCTCCCTTAAGTAGGCACCTCGTGCACCAATGATACTCTCATGCTTATTAGCTACAGAAATGCAGGTTCATTTCCAGCCAATTATCTCCAACAGCTATAGCCATACATTATGCATCCCATTTTTCTCCAATTTCTCAATTTTTATAGTACAGAAAATACCATAGGAAAATAAATCAGCAACATTTCTGAAAGCTTTAAAGACATTTGAAAGTCATGGTTTCATGCACTACTATGCATTAATTGCTGAGCACTAAGAGCAGGCAGCCTGTTTTCCAAGCTACCTTGCATTAGAATCTGTAAATCAGAAAGAAAATGCTGCAATGCCAAATAGATGACATGATAAACAGATAGCAGTCACTCTTTCCAATGCATCTCTCATTATCCTCCCTCCCATCCCAGCCCCCTCTCCTCAATCTTACTCACCCTTCCTCTCTCTCATCTACATGTATGCTCTCATGTTCAAGCAAAGCATCTGCAACATAAGTGATCATGTTGCCTCATTTGTATTTCTACTTCCCATTGAGCTAGAGGGTGTGAGGCGAGCACTGTCACAAGGAAAGCGCACCTGGCGGTTGCCCAAGACCCGGTCTTCCCACATCTTGCGCAGGTTCCAGAAGAAGGGGTCCCCACACTTCTGGCACACATCGCTCTCCTTCCACTCGGGGGTCTGCAGTGATAAAAGACAGTGTGTGAAAGTGTTTCTGACAGAGGCATGGAGGGAGAGAGTAAGTCAATGGTTTGTTGATGACTTTTGGATGGATGGATGAATGGATGGATGGATGGATGGATGGATGGATGAATGGATGGATGGATGGATGGATGGATGGATGGATGGATGGATGGATGGATGGATGGATGGGTGGGTGGATGGATGGATGGATGGATGGATGGATGGATGGATGGAAGGATGGATGTATGCATGCATGGGTGGGTGGATGCATGAGTGGGTGGGTGGGTGGGTGGGTGGAAAGATGAGCAGATGGATGGATGGATGACTACATGGATAAATGAATGAATAGATGAACTGGCGGCAGAGTGTGTAGTTCAAAGGATGGATGGATGGATGAACAGACAAGCAGATGGAAAGATGGATGGATGCACAAATGAACTGATGGATGAATGGATGGATAAGTAGAAGGATGAGTGGATGGATCAACTGGAAGAAGGAAGAGAGGGAAGCAATTGGTTTTAAAAGACAAAATAAATGGATGGTTGGACAAGTGGACAGATAATAGTTGGAAAGAAAGATTAGACACATTGATGGACATATTTGGCAATCTCGTGAAAGAAACTTTCTCCACAGCAGTGTATGAAAAAGTGCACATCACATCATGGATGAAAGGGGTACCTCCTTCCTGTCAGTGTTCATGTTCCAAAGGCCCAGGATGCAGTCGTCGGAGCCGGACAGCAGCTGCTTGGAGGCGCGGCAGTAGGCCAGGGCCTGTACCTTGTCACTGCAACACCATTTTCCCCTTTTTACTCTTAGTTTCTACTCCATATGCCAGTAGTAACAATTACTTCATTCAGGGAGACTTCAAACTGGAATGCTCTGCAAGATGCATTTTTCTGACATGTGTTACAGTTGCAGATAGATTAAAAACCCTTGACATGACATGGAAGTAATCCTGTTGGAAAAGGCAAAGCACTCACTTTGTTTATAGCAAGTCAGTGCCAGCTTTTTTTCACTCTATTTCAATTTACACAAAACAGCACATTCTTAGATATATGCATGCAAACACATGCACACCCACCCACCCACTTACACACACACAAAGACACACACACAGTGTACACAGAAACACACACATGTAGTTGACAAAGCTAAAGTCCATTTTCCTACTGTAGGTGCAAGACATATGCTCTTAAATTTAAGCTGCTGCTCATAACATGATTGGTTTCAGGGTTTGGACCAGAATCTGCAACAGATCTAACCACAAGACTAAGTGACCAATCAGAAAGCAAGGCAGAGAGAGAGAGAGAAACTAAACAAGAGCAATAACAATGAATTTTCATGTTCTACATGGTGACCTATCAGACTTACTGGTGACCCTGCAGCTCGAAGGCGGTGCCCTGTCGACCTCCAATGTCCCAGACGATGATTGCCTGGTCAAAGCTTCCCGAGAACAGCAGACTCCGATCTGCATCCCATGCAAGACTGCGGATGCTGCCTGCAGAGTAAGGTGGCACCAATGTATTAAAAAAATTGAGGTGGGGTGGGGGAGGAGGAGGAGGTGGGGGTGGGGGAGAGAGAGAGAAGAGGAAGAGAGAGAGAGAGAGAGAGAGAGAGAGAGAGAGAGAGAGAGAGAGAGAGAGAGAGAGAAGAGGAGGAGAGAGAGAGAGAAGAGGAGAGAGAGAGAGAGAGAAAGAGAGAAGAGGAGGAGGAGAGAGAGGAGGAGTTGGGGGGGGGGGGGGAAGAGGAGCAGGAGGAGGAGGTGCAGGAGGAGCAGGAGGAGGAGGAGGGGGAGCAGGAGGAGGAGGACTGTGACAACGACAAAGAGAACAGGAATGATTTTAACAATGACAACAGAAAACTAAATATATTTGATAAAGAGATTAAAAAATTGATTTGTAAAAGTTAACAATGATATTCAGATACATTGATATCCAAGCATTGATAGATGCATTTTTATATATGTAATATATACAGTTTAAAAAAATAAGGGGGGGGGGGAGGGGGGAAAAAAAAGAGAGAAAAACTGTACTCAATCATCATGCACAGGAATAGTTATCTTAATGAAAGAGAAGCAACCTTATGAGGAAAAGGTGAGGAGACATCCAGAAAAATAGGAGGTACATCACAAAAAGAAACAACCAGACAAACATGCCATGAGCAAGAGGAAGATAAGAGGGAAGATGAGGCATGTAAACATCTGATGAAAGACCAGCAGCATGAGTAGCAGGAAAAATAGCAGGAGACAGGCAGAAGAAGGAGTGATAAGACCATAAGGATTCTGAGAATGAATCAAACAAGTTCTCACCAGAATGTCCCTTCAGTGTCACAATGAGGTTGAACTTGGTTCCTTCGATCTTTAATACTGAAATCTGGCCCGAGTAGTCTCCTACAAAGGCATACTTGGACTGCTCATCAAACCTGGGTAAAGTTAAGGTCAAACAGCAGGAGGTGGTGTGAACACCATGTGAGCACCCAGGAACCTGACAGTCACTAAATTGAGAACAGTGGCTTTGACAAGAACACTGGAGAGTTAGCTGGGCAGCAAGAGCAGTATGGGAATGGTGGGAAGGTTTGGAGTGTAGCATTATGGGACATTACATGTGTGTGTTAAAAAGGGAATTTCCTCTGGAACAACATTAAGACTAGCATTCAGCCTGTGCTGCACTGACACCTCCCTCATCAGCTGGAGTGCTGTGGTCTTTGTGCTTTTGGAGCCTGCCCCAGTAGCAGTCACACAGCTGTCCCCAAGCAGCACATGTGCCATTGGGACGTATCTTGTCTTTTTAACTTGTGGGAGACATCAAGCCCATAGGGACAGTATGTGATTCCTCCAAATCCAAAGGCAGGGGGCTTACGCAGCATTTTGTAGCTTAACTCTTATGGTCCAGTAAGTCATTCACGTGTTTCATTCCCCAGTTCTGCAAGGATTATGCAATTTGTAGAAAAAAATCAGTCAAGTAATAGCCATGTGGGGTGGGCAGCTATGGGCAGTACAGGATCCAAAGAATTAAGTATCAGTGCATCTGACAGTCTAGCCAGTGCACCTAGATGTCCAAGCAACCCAACCATGAATATGCTGACAAAGCCCCTGCATCCGACTTCCAACTGGAAGAAAACAGCATGCCCTGTGCTACTCATATAGTTAGTTGTAGCATATCACAACCCATGTGAGGTACCAGCAACAGTTCCTGTGTCACATTGTTACAACCTGCATTCATGACAGTCAGGCCAACAACTCCCATACAGGAAAGGATACTCCAGGCAGAGGCACCAGGAGCCAGCCTGGTAGCCCCCAAGTCGCCTGCCTGTCTCAGAGCAGTGCCACTGGAAGTACTTGTCCTTGGCGCAGCTCAGCACCCACTCGCAGTTCAGGGAAAACTTCACTGCATTGACTCGTGCCTGGTGGGCTGAAAGCAAACAGTAAAGGAAGGCATATCACCCTTCCATTTATCTGTGAAGAGTGATGGCATTGTATGGCAGTGTGTAGTCTTGACCATTGGAAACAAATTGAGCACCTGATCTGAAATGACCTTATTCAGCATTTGCATATTTCCCTCTCTCCCTCCCTCCCTGTTAAAAGATCTCAAACACAGAAAAATGACAGGAGGTAATCACACAATCACTGCTGTGGTCACAAGGAATTTCAATTCTACAGATTCTTATCTAATGTGATGTGTCTTCCTCCTCAAAGTACAACCTGCTTCCACAGCTCTTTCCAAGTTTAGACACTGTGTGTGAAGAAAAGGTGCCGCCAAAGTCTAGCAAGTCATTTGGAGTGAAGCTATCAAAATATTGTTCCTTTCCAACTTGTACAACTTTGAAAAGTGTGATGCTACATGTAGATATCAGTATGAAGCTAATCATTTGTAAGTGTTTAAGAGGAAAAAAATTATTTATAAAAAAGTTATAAAAAAACAAAGTTGTAGTTACAGTAACATTGACACACACACACACACACACACACACACACACACACACACACACACACACACACACACACACACACACACACACACACTCACACACAGAGGGTTGGTATCAGTTTTAATTTTTCATAGGTCAGTTTGAGACTGCACACATTTATGTGTGTGTTTGTGTGTGTGTGTGTGTGTGTGTGTGTGTGTGTGTGTGTGTGTGTGTGTGTGTGTTTGTGTGTGTGTGTGTGTGCATGTGCGTGCATGTGTATATGCGAGTGTGTGTTTCAAGAAATGTTGTGTATACACTTCTCTTTTGCTGAAAACACTTATTATTTTACTTAAATAGTGCTCATAGAGAAGATGGAACAGCATGCAGTTTGCAGTTTACCTTCGATTTCTTTCTTCTTCTCTTTTTTCCTCATGATTAAAGAGAGTTTTGGGTCAGAAGGAAAAAAATAGGGTTGGTCAGGATAACGCAATCACAACTATATTTGTTGTGGTCTAAGTAGAAACCCATGCAGGTAAATAAAATGTCATACCTAAGTAGTCTCGACTGTGGGTTAATCTGTTGAAATCTGCAGACAACTCAAACTCCTGTGAAAGAGAAAAAGAAGTGGAAATAGACAACATTGTTAAAATGACAGCCAATAATAAGGCTAGTGCCTTGTGGCTGAATAAACTGAATTCAACCACCCCAAAAAGGGAAGAAAAAGATTAAAAGCTGAGGCATTTACTGACATGATACACAACTTTCAAAAGATCCAGATATGCTTTAAAGAATAGCTCACATTTGAGATTTCAATTGTCTTGCAGTTCAATAAGAGAAGCAGACAAAACAATAAATAATAAGCCAAATGCTTCAGCTGATAGGCACACAAAGAACTTACAGTGATGGTGCCATTTTCAAGTCCCACAAAAAGTCTCCTAGTTTCTGCACTGTACTCTAGACTGGATGCCTCACCTGAAAATGATGGAAACATAACACTCAAACATTTATGTAAACAGCACTTACCATATCTTCTTCCTCCTCCTTGTCCTCTCACCACCACCACTGGCACCACCACCACTACCGTCACCGTCACCACCACCACCACCCCACCACCATCACCATCCCACCCCATTCCCCCATTGCCACCACCAACATCACAACCACCACCACCCCACCCCCATCGCCATCCCACTGCCACCATCACCACCACCATCACTGCCACCACCACCACCACCCCACCCCTTCCCACTACCACCACCACCACCACCACCATGACCACTCTTCTCCTCTTCCTTCATTGACTCTTTTATATTACTGTTAACCATATTCATTCCTCTCTCTCTCTCTCTCTCTGTCTGTCTGTCTGTCTGTCTGTCTGTCTGTCTGTCTGTCTGTCTGTCTGTCTGTCTGCCTGTCTGTCTGTCTGTCTGTCTGTCTGTATGTCTGTCTGTATGTCTGTCTCTCTTCCTCACACACACACACACACACACACACACACACACACACACACACACACACACACACACACACACACACCATGTTCATGACATCACTCATTGATCTTAGAATAGCCCCTGAAATAACCTTGGTATGTGAGAGAGTACTGTGCATTTCTAAATGTGTGAATCATGAGGGGTTTATATCAAAAGGCATATATACCAATAACAAAAAAGAAAGAAAAAAGAAAAAGAAAAAGAAGCAATGAATCAAGCAATATCCTCCACACAATATGTCTGGGTTTGCACATTACAACTAACGTCTCTAAGAAACTCATAATCAAATACAATACTCACATACATCCCCCAATGAATTTACAATGTCCCCCTCTGCTATTTTCTGTTCCTAGCTGCCTACACAGCTCTGCACTCCCTATGGAGTTTTCCTCCTCAAACTCACTGTTTTGATTATAGCCATCATGTATTCTGTGAGCAACAATTCTACTATGGACTGATTTAATGGTGGCTAAATTTAGGACAAAGAGTTTGGGGAGGGGAACCCAACTGGGAGTGGAGGGTCTATGTGGTGGCTAGGGTCAGCATGGTGATGGCAGTGTCAGCACAGCATGATGGTGTAGATGTCATACAGATATGCATAAATTTAGTGCATGTGACGATATCTTCCCTGCTTACTTAAAGAAAAGTTATCAAAGAAATACAAGTACCTGTATTTTTATCAACAAATTCACAGTAGATAAACCAAGTCAGGTCCAAGACAAATTTATGCAACCAAGCAATGACATGCAACGAATTTTGCACTAAATATTTTGCACTATGCACACACATCTTACTAGAGCAAATGTCAGTTCTCTCTGAACAAATGTATATATATGTATGGAAAACTCTTTCAGTTGCTTAAAAACATACACAACCCAATAGTCAACACGTCAAGTTTTCCACATAATTTAAATATTGTATGAGAGCTCAAATTCTAGGCAACTTATATATTTAAAAAAATATATTAAAAAAACCTACATGCTGCCTATTGCCTAAAATTTCTTTACTTAAGATTCAAACTTTAAAAAAAACTTTGGATGAGAAATGGCAGAGAAGGAATCCATGTAATGATGTAGCATATGTCCTTCATGGAAGATATAATACACATATTCAGTCAGGTTATTGAGAGTTTTAAAATGAGAAAGAAAGGAAAAACCCTTCCCAAGAGAAGTCCTTCATCAAATGACTATGCTGAAGGACGTGACATTTCTCAATTAAAATCATGGCGTATGAAGCAATGGGGACCTACCCTAACCCACGCTCCACAGCCTATCATTAAATGTCAGTGTGGAAAAGTTCACTCCAGTCTGCCCCACAATGAACACCTCCTACCAGCTACCTCTGCCAGGCTCTGCCCTGGGTCTTGCAAACTATTGGAGAGGCACAAACTTCCCTACTGCAGCACATCCAATGAGTGCCAATGAGTTGCAATTTGTTTTGATGAAGTGTGCCTTGTTGTATAACATTGGATGGATAAATTTGGCTGGTTTGTGACCCTGTTTCACATGCCCTGTTTGAGTGTTGAATCGGGCATCGCTGGCATTGCATACTTTGTCAAACCTTGTGCGTTAGTGTGTGCGATTCAAGAAATGTTTTCATGTCATATCTTCTTGTGCTTTGGAGTGCTGTGGTGCCACAAGGTGCAGTATGGCTTGGTTTGCTGTCGTGTAGTAGAGTGTGCTCTGGTGCAGGATGCTGTAGTAAGTATGATGAGCCATATGTTACACTTCACTTTTGCTGCAGGGTAGTATGGTGTGACGTGTCATGGGTTTCTCTTTGGCAACCTGCTGCACAGTGCATTTTTCTCACATGAGCTGTGCTTTACTGCAGCTTTGAAGTGCTGCATTGAATGCAAAAATAAGCTCCTGCTGATCTTGTTAGGCAAGGTGAAACACGTTGTTTAATTGTTCATGCCCTGACAGACACAATTAAACACTCACAACAAAAGTTGGTCACTCACTTGGCATGTTGTGACATATGCTGGGCCAGTACTGGCCTGTGTCTCGCTTCAGCCACACTCTCAGTGTTCTGAAAAATGAGAAGTGAACTAATTCAGTCAGCTTCTTCAAAGTACACAGTTAGCACTAGTGCACTACTAATACAATACTAATACTAGTAAACTAATACTGTTTTTGCCACCGTTCCTGAAACATCTTTTGCCTAGCTCTCCATTTTCCTTCTGTATGCATCGTGCTAAGGCAACAACAAAAAAGAGAGTAGTAGTTGTGGTTATGGCAACATGGCAATTCAGTCGGGATGGTGGGTTGGCCTAAACTTTTTTGGGGGGTTTGTTTTAGAAGTGGCCAGATTTAACATAAATTAAGTTTCTCTTTCACTGAAAACACTTTTGTGAATGGAAATAGTGGATTCCCTGAGTGCTTCTAGGGCTGGGAAGATGGGACAGCATGCAGTTTGTTGTTTACCATTGGAGTCTTGGACAGGTTACCGTAACCACAACTACTATTATTCTTTGCTAAGTAACTTTGCTAAATTCAGAACAATGACTGAATGAGTTTGAGGAAGTAAACACAAGAATGAGTTACTGGCACTGACTTAGCTATTGGTTTGGGGTTGTACAGGAATGGCAGCAAGAGGTCAAGTAAGGAGGAACTGAATATTACACATTAGACAAAACACATCCATCTTCTTTTCAGTGCATTGGCATGACATCATATTTCTTTGTCTGTCATCGACTGTTTTGTGCACTTTCTGAAGGAAAGACTTAGAGAAGTTCACATTCTTCATTTGATTCCTGTTTTATGGAAGGAAAGACTTAGAGAAGTTCACATTCTTCATTTGATTCCTGTTTTATGGAAGGAAAGACTTAGTTAGAGAAGTTCACATTCTTCATTTGATTCCTGTTTTATGGAAGGAAAGACTTAAAGAAGTTCACATTCTTCATTTGATTCCTGTTTTATGGAAGGAAACACTTAGAGAAGTTCACATTCTTCATTTGATTCCTGTTTTATGGAAGGAAAGACTTAGAGAAGTTCACATTCTTCATTTGATTCCTGTTTTATGGAAAATGGGCATGGAACTCTTCCATCCATTCTTTTAGTAACTGTGTCTGTCTGTCTGTCTGTCTGTCTGTCTGTCTGTTTTTATCTGTCTGTCTGTCTGTCTATGTTTTATTCTGTCTGTCTGTCTGTCTGTCTGTCTGTCTGCCTGTCTCTGTCTGTTTTTATCTGTCTGTCTGTCTGTGTCTATGTTTTATTCTGTCTGTCTGTCTGTCTGTCTGTCTCTGTCTCTGTCTGTCTGTCTGTTTATGTTTTATTCTGTCTGTCTATGTTTTATTCTGTCTGTCTGTCTGTCTGCCTGTTTTTATCTGTCTGTCTGTCTGTCTATGTTTTATTCTGTCTGTCTGTCTGTCTGTATGTCTGTCTCTGTGTCTGACTGTCTGTCTGTTTTTATCTGTCTGTCTGTCTGTCTATGTTTTATTCTGTCTGTCTGTCTGTCTGTCTGTCTGTCTGTCTGTCTGTATGTCCGTCTGTCTGTCTGTTTGTTTCTGTTTGTCTGTCTGTATGTCTCTGTCTGTCTGTCTGTCTGTCTGTCTGTCTGTCTGTCTGTCTGTCTGTCTGTCTGTCTGTCTCTGTCTGTCTGTCTGTCTGTCTGTCTGTCTGTCTGTCTGTCTGTCGTTCTGACTGTCTGTCTGTGTCTGTCTCTATAAGTCTGTCTGTCTGTCTGTCTGCATTATCAGAAAGTGCACGAATGCATGCATATGCATGCACATGTACACACAAACATTCACAAATTCTCTCTCTCCCCCCACCCCCCACCCCACTCTCTCTATCTCTCTGATTACTAGAAAAACTTCAAAATCAAAGCATGTAAGGTGAGCTTGTATGTCTGTCTACAATATTTGAAATGAAATTAATCTTTATCAAACACAATACAGTCTATTAACACAAAAGGCTCTCAACAAGAATGCTTATTTTGTTAGATCTTTCATGAGCTTTCCACAGATGTTGTCTGTTGTTACTTCTGAAAAACACTGAACAGTATCTGTCAAAGGAGCGGTAATGTGTTTTTGCCTACAACTGAACATAAATGAAATGATACTTTCCATATCATATGTAAGTAAAACACTGTTTAAACTGAAGGTTACTCATCTAGGAAGTTTCCACTTACACACGACATCACTCCAAGAACTGTACGTACTTGCCTCTCTGCACAAGTACATTTTCCAGTCGACACGTCGGTGTGTCTTTGACTGTCAAAAAGCCATCAGTCGAATACAGAAAAGCTATTTATTCCTATGCTGTAAATTAATGAACACGAAGAGTCTAATATACTGATCTTTTAGTTCTCCTTAGTTTTTAATATGATAGCTGACTGTCGATGCAAACGAAATTAAACAAGAAACCAAATTAAGTACGCGTGCAATTGCAATTTGGGCCCTACGAATGACACTTCGTCCCGGGCGAAAATGACACATTCAAAAGATCTCGTTGATATCAGAGGTCATGAGCAGTGAACTGATTCATCGTCTGCTGGTCGAGTCGCTGTGATAAACTCAGACGCGACAGCAATATTTTTAGTTATTTAACTTCTCAAAATGATAACAATTCTTTAAAAAGGACCAAAAGCAAATATTCAGAAAGGATAACACCAAGACGAAATAGTCTGTCAGCTGATTAATTTTTTATTGCACGATACTCAGCTGATGCACTCAGTCATAGGCAGGACTGGAGGCGTGATGCCGTAGCAGACCATTGTGATTGTGACCGAATCTTTGTTTACCCGATGCACTTGCTCAAACCCCGTGAATACTCACTTGTCGTCGCTGACGCTTATGACACCATCTTCCCGAGGAATCAACATAGCCACGTTGATACAATCGCTGCATCCTTCGAGCTTGTTCACAAGAATTGGTTTTCGAACACTTCCCTGTTTGTTAGCTGACTGCCTTATTTCGGCTGCCATGTTGTTGTTGTCACGTGACACAGTTCAGCAGTCACATGGTCATGTGTCGGTGCTCTTCAGTGCAGAGATCACATGAAGGAAAGAAGGGGGGGAAATCAAAACGTTGCTCATCAGTGTCAAAACCAACGACAGTCGGTTAGAATAGCAATGGAAACTGAACAGATACATGTATGAAGACATAGTGTTTTGGCCCCTTGCGAATATTGTAATGTTTATGAGGAAGCGGCTATCTTGCTTGTTTGCACTGCATGATTCATACCAAAGACCCTATATATAGGATCTTTGTTCATACCATCTGACACAGCATATATATATACACTGATACAGTCATGATGCAGGGACAGATCATTATAGACATTGGCTTGCTGAGGTCTTCAATCCACCGACGAAATGACCTCAGCATAAACTGCATGAATTCTGAAGAAGTTGAACAAGCAACTGTCACTGTCAGACTGGTCGAGGAAGTGGGGGAAAATAAAGATAAAAGGTAGGCTGGTACTGAAAAAAAAGTAATGAAAAAATTGCCCAAACAGGAAGTCGTGTTATTGAAATATTCTTTATATGATATATTTAGAACACGAAAATCGACAAAGCAGTCTCAGAAATTACTGGTACTTCTACATCTCATGCATCTCAATAAATATTCACATCAGTATGGCTCATTAAAAAAAATAATCAAGTGCATGTCGTGCACGCTACAGCAGTATGAAGACTTACAGTTGCTTTTCTGCCTTATCCCAATCCCCATAACCTCCGCCCCGGCCCTTACCTCCCCTCCGGAACCCCCCTTTTTCTACCCTACCTATATCCTGGCCAACTCCGTGCATCCCTAGGGGTTAGCTCAATTACCTATAGCTGCGGCTACGGTTTCATCTATCGGCACATTGAAACAATGGCAGCGTTTATTTAACTTCCATGTGTCCATTCTTATCATTTTCCCTCTAAACAGTTCTAAACCCAACTTCTTCCCTCCCTTCACCCCTTATTTCTTCCCCAAGATCGATTCCGTATTCCCCACCCACCACCTCTCCGATAGCCTTTCTTAGGAAGTGCCACTCTTTTCACAAGTCTTCCTTCAGTGGATACTAACACCAAGGGAGATAAATCTTCTAGACCTCATGGCAGAATGACTTGTCATTAACCAAAGATTATAGGTTACACAAAGATAGTTCATTAGCGCATTGTCGTGAGGATCGAGACACGTTGCGCCCCAAGCGGATGGATCAAGCGTTGCCCTGTGACCTGCATTCGATTGTTAAAAAGTAGGACCTTTCAATACATTTTGATGCATTCAACATACAGCTTTGATAAATTAATGCTGTTCATGGCTTACATTTTCTTCGGATGGGTTTCTAGTATCCCAAAATATAGCTTTTTCTGCGCGAACTGGAGAGAGCTGCCGCCATTGAATTGCCCAAAGAGTAGACATATACGCCATATCTACACGAAAGCAGTCCTCTGATTGGTTCCCTGAATAGAATCCTCCAATCAGCAGGCAGCTTTCTTCGCCGTCTTGTCACTAAGCGGTGTGAGTACACTTTCCTTGATTCACTCCTACTACCGTCCGCTAGGTTTGGCGTCTTGTAACTTTGAAGAGCAAAAGCTCGGCATAAGCTATCTTTGTGTAACCTATAATCTTTGCATTAACACCAACCACCGATAGCTGTCCAGTACTCTACATATATGTTGACAAAATGTTCGAGACTCGTTTTGCAGACGCCAGCTCTGCAGAGAGGAAGCCCAGGTCAAGATTAATATCCGTGGATGGTCAAATGGAATTCTGTGGCCGATTGGCTAGCATTCTTGACCTGCAGCAAAGACCATGCATAACTGAAGTAATGTACGTATGGCGCCACAACAGGGTGCTCCATGCACCACCTGGCAGAGGCCACAGAGACAGCCATTGAGCCAGCCAAAGAGACTAAATCAGCAGCCAATCACCCACCCAACTTCGTCAGGGAAGGGGAGAAGTCCTGGGCAATCCAAGGAGGAGGCAGATCCCCTAGTATCCTAGACGTACGTTGCCCAGGACTGGAAGATAGCCATGGATTTGAAGAGTGGCAGCCGCCAGTACCCTCAATTTAAGAGATCAAAGAAACTGGTCAGCGTCCTGACATTGTCCTGTTCTCCGAGAAAGCCAGGTCCATGATTCTGCTGGAGCTGACACTGACAGTCCCAATGGAAAGCAGGATGGAGGAGTGGCACCAGTTGAAACTTGCAAAATATGAGCCACCCACCAAGCATCTGGCCAGCCGCGGTTTCAGAGCCACAGTGCTCGCAGCAGAGATTGGTGCGAGGGGTTTTGTGGGATACCCCACGCATAAAGTCTGCAGGCAGCTTGGCCTCCCAAAGAGGCAGTCAATGAAGTACCTGAGGGCCATGGCTGAAGCAGCCGAGAGGGCTTCCTGCTGGATCTGGATGAAGAGGGCTTCAAGGGAGGAGGGTGCAGTGGAGGGTACCCAAGGGGTAGTCCGTGGGTGTGTGAGACAAGCAGTTTCATCTCCTTCCTGTCTACTAGTTTGCAAGGCAGATCACCACATGTGCGTGGTCCCTTTAGACGGCTGACGGACACCTGTGGCCCCAGCCCAGGTGTGGCCCACCCCGCCGAGAGTGTCAGGATGTCAGGGCCGAAACACTTTCCTCTGAAGATCGTCAGCCGTCCCGCTTCCCATAAAGTTTCATAGTCTTCTGGTCTTTGCCTGCAGTCATTTAATTGCGACTGAAAGGTGTGGTGTTCGAAGCTGCGCAGGTCCCAACTGCATGCATACTTGGGCAAGATGCGTTACTCACATTACTCCTCACCACCCAGACGTAAAGCCAGGTACCAGTAAAAGCTGAGTTGGTAAATTGTGAGTTGTAACCGCGGTGTTCATCTGTTCGCATGCCTCCCCGGGAGTTGAGATGGCGTTGCAAATGCGTTTACTAAGAGTGGTCTGATGATCGTGGGTTAAAGGTGAGCAGCCATCAATGGAGGGAAAATCGTGATAAAAAAACAAGCATCATAAAGAACCGAATGCCAGGTGGCAAAATGAAAGTTTGAATCTCAGTCACGCAAACGATCCGTGATCCACAAACGGAGAAACCTCACGCGTTTTCGTAGTATTCTTGTAACTACAGGAAGGTAGATGATTATTTTTGTTGTTTTTATTGATGTTTACAGAATCTTTGTCTGATGTGGGATTTTATTTGTGTGTTTGTTTGTAGAGCAGCAATGACTAATCTGTGTTGCAACCTTCACAACACTCATTTTGAGGGTGCGGTACCACAAAAAAGGTGTGGTTTTTTAATAGCGACTTACACCCTTTGTCTGGGTCCCAAACCTCCCCTGATCACTGGGCATTTTGATCAAATCTCACTGGTCCCTCACAGCAAACATAGTGACAGACATTTAAGACGCACACAGTCAGGTACCAGCACCAACTCCGCTCCCTGGGGAGTATTCCAACCCGATGCTGGCGCTTGGCCGCATACAAGGGTTAATCGCACTACGTTTTTTTTTGCCAACATTGCCCTCACAGGTACCCAGTTTTACTCCTGGGTGGGGAGAAGCAATGCGAGTTAAGCATCTTGCTCAAGGATGCAACTCTGGGAACCGCCGAACCCACTGGCCGCAAGCGACTTTAGGTCCAGCGCGCTAACCACTCGGCCACAGAGCCCTACAAAGGCGAGCAGACGACCAGGTCTAATGAATGACACAAAAATGATTAGCACACCGCGCCTGCAAGAGATGGGTGAAACTGTCGTCACACAATTCAATGCATGCAGTGACATCGCTGCCCAAAGATATCTTTTACTGTTTGTTGATGACGACGACGACGACGACGACGACGATGATGATGATGATGATGATGATGATGATGATGATGATGATGATGATGATGATGATGGCAACAACTTTGCATTTGCTAATGTAGGTGTTTGTGGTGTTGACAGTAGTGTCGTCGTCGCCGTCGTCTCCATGGTGGTGGTGGTGGTCAAGCAGCATTGTATTGCATTAATTTGCATTGCATTGCTTTGTATTTAATTGTATTGCAATGCGTCCCATTCTTATGCAGCAATGTATTGCATCTCTTTACATTGCACCTTATTGTATTGCGTGCTCTTGCATGTATCGTATCGTATACATATGCAGCATTGTATTGCATTGTTTTGTATTGCATCGTATTGTATAGGGTCCCACTGCACTGTATCGATTTGTATCTTGTCGTACCGTTTTGTCTTTACTGTATTGCATTGTGCATGCCAACGAATCAATGATCTGACCCTGTCCCGATGCACCTCCGACAGCCACCAGTTGGGGCCACCCCTGGCTGAGCCACTGAAGCAGGCCCCGAAAGCCCAGCAACCATACAGAGGCTCCAGCTGATCAAGGGTGCATCGAACGGCTCCGGCCTTTTGTTATATTGAAACAAATTAAACACAACGGGTAACGTTCTCATTTGCCTTGGGCAAAGGCTGTTGTTATTTGTTGACTCCAACCAAAACCCAAGGCTATACAGCAAAATGTTGTTATGTTGTATTGTTATGTGGGGATTATCTTCAGCCGTGGTAAGCTCCTAACATAACAACGGCATTCTCTGGAGACAGAGATCAAATCCCCTGAAGACGGAGTGTGGCTGCCTAGGCTATATGGCGGGGTGTTCAAAAACAGTCACACACGCAATCATCTCACCCACTTGGGTGATCCTGGGAGTGTTTAGCCCAGGTACGCAACAACAACAACAACAACGTTCTCATATGGGATCGACTATGAACACGCCCGAGAGAAGGTTCACATTTTACATCTTGATTCTCGGACAAAACTCGCCGCTGGCGATCCTGGATGGTTTGCATCATGTCTCTTGCTCGCTGTACGTATTTGTCTTTGCAATGCAAGCAACTTTCCAAAATCCCACTACTGCCGCACATGATACACATGTACGTAAAAAAATCAAGGCCACAGTTTGTTGTCTCTCACAGGATAGCGTGAATGTGCAGGCATTAGCTTCTACAGGAAAGCTTTGGATGCCACAGAGGGGGCGGAGAGCACTTGGCCCCGAAATTGGTGTCAATGCACGTAATTGCTCTGTCCTGCAAGCACTGCAGCCTGGGCGCGGACTACTGAGTTTGTACATGCCTGTTTAGCTCTCCAGCCTGAACCATGCCGATAGCCGTGGTGGTGATGGAGCGTTCACGAGGCTCCCATACTGGAATTCCATACAATGACTGCGACAAGAGACTGGGTCAGGAACTGCAAGGGGTCGCTCTGCACTGCCCAGACTGGTTATCAATGCCAGACTGGAGGATTAGGTTTCATTAGTGGGAGCAGTCTGCCATGCCCGTGTTCAGCTCTGGCTTGAAAACAGTGAGAGGTCAGTATTCCCTGTCTTCGAAATGTTACTTGCATGCATAGGAATCTTGTTGACGGATCGAATTAGTTTTGACCTCACAGTTGTAGTACTGGTGCCGTTGGTAGATCTTTGCCTGACTTGCTCGAAACTTGGATGAAAAGTAGCTTATCCGGCCCCCGCCCCGCCCCCCCCTTCCCCTCCCCTATGTCTTCCCTCTCTTTCCCTCGTATCATCTCATTCATCCATCCATCCATCCATCCATCCATCCATCCATCCATCCATCCATCATGTATTCATTCATTCATCGTTCGTTCTTTTATTCATCCATCCATCCAGTCATTCGTTAGTTCGTTTATTCATTCATTCATTCCGGTTTCCCTCTCTCGTTCTTTTAAAAATCGTAATCATTTGACCTTTACGAGTTATTTCCAACGGAGAAATAAAAAAAGCAAACAACATATAAAAATGCATACTTTGTGTCTTTGAAACGAAAAAGTCAATTTTAAATATCAAACAATTAAGAGGTCAAGGAAATGTCGACCTAAACGAGCTTGAAACAACTACCCCTATCCGGCCAGATATTCCAGTTTTTTTTTCTTTGCATTACGCATTGAACTCTGGAACTGAAACACGTGTCCGTGTCTGTGTCCGTGTGTGTGTGTGTGTGTGTGTGTGTGTGTGTGTGTGTGTATGTGCGTGCATGCGCGCGCGTGTCTGTGCGTTTGTGAGCGCGTGTGTGTATTTGTGTGTGTGTGTGTGCATGTGCGTGCGTGTGCGCGCGTTTCTGTGCGCACATAATATGTGTATGCGCATATACGTGTGTGCGCAAGCGCATGTGCGTGCGTGCATGTGCGCGCATGTGTGCATGTGTGTTTGCATGCGTGCATGTGTGCGTACGTGTGTGTGTGCGCGTGTGTGTATGCGTGTGCATTGTGTGTGTAAGCGCTCACGTCTACCCGCATATATATATATATATATATATATGTAAAAGATGGGAGTGTAGTGGTGACTTTTTGCGGAGGCGGGAGCTATAGGGAAACAGCCAGTCTCCCTACTCCCTTAGCAGAACAACCCCTGTTCCTCTAGGGCCAGATGAGAGCAGGAATGCCATGTGTTACCCTGCTATTTCAGCGCCATTTGAAGAGATGAAGCCGTGTGTGGCCAGCTGGGCGCCGGCAGGGGATGTAGAGGTGATGTCCTCGTCTCTCTCCCTTCACTCCCTCCAATTAAGGGATCAGCAGAACAGGAAGGCTTGGTCATAAACTTCTCCGAGTTTATTCATGATGACAGATGGCAGCAATACAGGCAAGCTACTGTCCACATGGCTGACCGTCCCGTGACCTCTCGCTCTGCCGCTGCCTCGTCTATCTCTCTCTGTCCTGTGGCTTGCACTCCCTTCTCTCTGTGTTGTGTCTTCTGTGTACTGTGAGCCACTGGCTTTAAATAGCCACTACCCGGACCTGAGCGAGGGCAAGCGAAATTCCTAAGTCAGAGCATGGACACGGGATGGCCAGTGGACGCGAAATTGTGTTACATGACAGCTTCTAAACACTATTTGAAGCTTAAATCACCAATCACATATGGCAAACTCCACTCCGTTGGAAAGTGCGTTAATCAAAGCACAACCTGCGTCAATGAATGAATTCCAAAAGTGATTCGTATAGAAATGAATGGCAATTGAAGTATTTAAAGCGCCAATTGAATCAGACACTTATTCATCATTTTCCATTAATATTATTGTTTACAACTCACGGAGTGCAGGTTGCCAGATATGGGGTAGTTGATAAGGGTAAACACTATGTATATATTCAATACTACAAACAATACATGGTACATTAAATGAATAAACTCTAAAATTCGATGTGCCCTCAAGCACTCGAATAGAAGTCGGAAGTCAGACGCTAAAACCAGTCTATGCGAGTAACATGTATCTCTAAGGCAGCAACAGAGCTTGAGCGCCAAGCGCCTTCTCACGTATCTCTGCAGCTACAATCTAGGCACACATGTAATGGAAGTAAAGGTGGAATACAAACACGTTGAATTACAGTTGTCTGGACAAGTTTCTACATCATATTCTCACCCTCTTACATCCCCCCCTGCCTTTTCGGTACCTCGTCCTCGAGGTATAAAAAAAAATACATGTACACATACGGATTAACATTTCTCTAAGTCTAAGGGTCGGTCAGACCGTCCCTTTACATCTGAATAACATAAAACACAACTCGTTGAATCATACAACTTGAAGTGGTCTTACCCTACCTACAAGTTGAGTATGTTATCAACTTTGAGGACAAACAAACAAACAACCCGTGCGTATCTGTAGGCCCCTACACACAAGCTAGAAGTGGTCTTAACCGTTCAACTAGTTGATGGATAGCAACGAGATTTAACTTTACATTACAAAACACAGCAAAACTAAGACAACAGAGCATGTAGGACAGAACAACTTGAAGCGGTTTTAACCTCTCAACAAGTGTGTTGTCGACATGGCTAGACACACAAACCGTGCAAGCTAAAAGCGGTCTTAACCCTTCAATTAGATGCACACAAAGAATGACACAAAGTGGCGTTGCTTAGCACTACAACACCCCGAATGCGCACATGGCATTACAAATTCCTCAGCAATGAACACCCATTGCAATTTTCTCAATCACTAGCGACACAGTGATACATATGGTATACCCAGCAATGCGCACATGGCATCACAAATTCCTCAGCAATAAACAACCATGGGAATTTCCTCAATCACTAGCGACACAGTGATACATATGATATTACTGAAGACAATACCCAGCAATGCGCACATGGCATTAAAAATTCCACAAAAATGGCAAAGCATCATTTGCAAATCCCACCATAATAACCAGACCTCGACAAACACATTTCAGAAATGCATCTACACTATGAGTGAATACAAAATTACAAGAGCACTCTCTGGATTTCTCCAAAGAACAATAAAGTTACAGCAGACCTCATGCCTGGTTACTTTATAATGTTACAGGCAATACACGCAGTTTATAACACATCTACAAAAATCAAAACATGCAACAGTAGAGTTATAATACATGTATACTCACGGGAGCTTGATAAGTCCAGGAGATCGAGTCCACGAAAAAAGGAAGTCTACACTTTTTACACATTTACAGTTCTCATCCTGTCCTCAAAGTCACATCAGTGTCAATCAAGTCAAAAGGCATCACGTCCACATCCAGTGGGTGCCTGATCAACATTGCTAGTAGTGGAGCGAGGCAGTGCCTCTACAGTCACAGCTCCATCATACATAAGTCTCGAATCTCTTCAGTCCTGCCACAAACTCTCCCCAGTCCCCTGACGCCCTGAGGGGAAGGAGTGGAGGAGGCTAGCCCGAAAACGCCTCCAGGGGGTCCTGGATTCCCCCTGAACAGCTCCTCCATCCTAGCTGGCATGACGAACTTAGTGGCAGCAAGGTCCTCGAAGGGGTAGCAAGGGTAGGCTTGCAATGGGAGCCTCACCCCCGCCACAAAGTTCACCTGGCCCTCGCCGCCGAAATGGGGCAGGACAGGCAGATGGGCCGACCCACACCCGCCGGGCCTGGGACAGTGTCGCCCCACTGGGACCTGCATCCTCGGCTTCGGCCACAGGAGAGCGGCAGGACCCACGGGAGCGTCCGGACATGGTGGGGTGGTGAGGCAGGGCAGCGGTAGCAGCAGCTCACATGTCACAGGGAGGTGAGGGGTGAAGACGATGAGGAAGAGCGGGCAAGTGCCTTAGCAAACCATTGTATTCTTTCTGAAAGTAGGCACTGCTTCCATCATCATTTCACCCCATACCTCCTGGACACTTGTGATGGGTGAACTTGGAGGGAGATGCTCCTGGCATCCTGCCGACGACGCCAGATGGAGACGGGTGGGGGTGGTCCTGCCTTTACACCGACATCCCACTTCTGACACCAGTTGTAAAAGATGGGAGTGTAGTGGTGACTTTTTGCGCAGGCGGGAGCTATAGGGAAACAGCCAGTCTCCCTACTCCCTTAGCAGAACAACCCCTGTTCCTCTAGGGCCAGATGAGAGCAGGAATGCCATGTGTTACCCTGCTATTTCAGCGCCATTTGAAGAGATGAAGCCGTGTGTGGCCAGCTGGGCGCCGGCAGGGGATGTAGAGGTGATGTCCTCGTCTCTCTCCCTTCACTCCCTCCAATTAAGGGATCAGCAGAACAGGAAGGCTTGGTCATAAACTTCTCCGAGTTTATTCATGATGACAGATGGCAGCAATACAGGCAAGCTACTGTCCACATGGCTGACCGTCCCGTGACCTCTCGCTCTGCCGCTGCCTCGTCTATCTCTCTCTGTCCTGTGGCTTGCACTCCCTTCTCTCTGTGTTGTGTCTTCTGTGTACTGTGAGCCACTGGCTTTAAATAGACACTACCCGGACCTGAGCGAGGGCAAGCGAAATTCCTAAGTCAGAGCATGGACACGGGATGGCCAGTGGACGCGAAATTGTGTTACATGACAGCTTCTAAACACTATTTGAAGCTTAAATCACCAATCACATATGGCAAACTCCACTCCGTTGGAAAGTGCGTTAATCAAAGCACAACCTGCGTCAATGAATGAATTCCAAAAGTGATTCGTATAGAAATGAATGGCAATTGAAGTATTTAAAGCGCCAATTGAATCAGACACTTATTCATCATTTTCCATTAATATTATTGTTTACAACTCACGGAGTGCAGGTTGCCAGATATGGGGTAGTTGATAAGGGTAAACACTATGTATATATTCAATACTACAAACAATACATGGTACATTAAATGAATAAACTCTAAAATTCGATGTGCCCTCAAGCACTCAAATAGAAGTCGGAAGTCAGACGCTAAAACCAGTCTGTGCGAGTAACATGTATCTCTAAGGCAGCAACAGAGCTTGAGCGCCAAGCGCCTTCTCACGTATCTCTGCAGCTACAATCTAGGCACACATGTAATGGAAGTAAAGGTGGAATACAAACACGTTGAATTACAGTTGTCTGGACAAGTTTCTACATCATATTCTCACCCTCTTACATATATATATATATATATATATATATATATATATATATATATATATATATATATATATATGTGTGTGTGTGTGTGTGCGGGTAGACGTGAGCCCATCTCCTGCACGAAGAAGACTGCACACACACACACACACACACACACACACACACACACATATATATATATATATATATATATATATATATATATATATATATATATATATACGTGTGTGTGTATGCGTGTGTGAGTATGCGTGTGTGTGTATATGTATATATATATATATATGAGTGTATGCGTGCGTGTGTGAGCCTGCGTGTGTGTGTGTGTGTGTGTGTGTGTGTGTGTGTGTGTGTATGTATATATATATGTATGTGTGCGTGCGTGTGTGAGTCTGCGTGTATTCGTGTCTGTTCAAGCGCGAGCGCGTGCATGCTGCACATTCCTTTATTTTTGCTACAGCAGTCTGTGTTTCAGTGGAATGCTTAATTTCATACCGCAGTAGCGCTTTTCTATTTCACGCAATACTGACATCAGAGCATGTATCATATAACTACTCCACATTTGCTTTGCATCACTTTTTGTCTTGAGATTCGTGAAGAAACGTTGCTTGATTTGCATCAGTGATTGTTTGATATTAACACTGGCAGAATTAATCATTGTCACCGTATTGTTAACCAAATGATAACTTTAGGCAGCAGAATGCAGTTCCCTAACCCAACCCACAGAATTCGATGTGACAGTGTTCAGATAAAAACATACTGTTCTTTACCCATGAATATAATTATCACTTTAGTCTTGCTTGTTGGTACACCATTCCTCGACAACTGTTCCAAAGACATTTGACTGATATTGAGATGTGTCGGAATGCTTGAAACTGGATCATTTCAGCGCCAAGTGGCACAGGCCTTGAATGTCACCCAAAGTTTGGTCTCACGGATGTGGAACCGGTACCAAACTACAGGTACTGTCTCAAGAGGGTATTCTGGCGGAAGAACTCATATCGCCACTCAGCGGGAAGATGAATTTCTCGTTATGCATGCTGGCCGACATCCCTTCCGTACCACTACTTAGCTTTAAAACGACCTCCGCCGCGATACTGGGATTCGAATTTCCACTGAAACCATGAGGAGGAAACTTCATGAAAGTAGCTTGAGGTCAAGAGCACCATATGTTTCCTTGACCCAGCAGCACGGGCAAGCAAGACTTACCTGGGCACAGCAGCACGTCTCATGGACCATCGCTGACTGGACGCTCATCTTATCTACCGACGAGTTAAGATTTTGCCTCGATAAGACAGATCACCGGCAGAGAGTGTGGAGGTGTAGAAATCAGCGATTCCACAATGTGTATGAGGCCCAGCATGACCGTTATGGAGGTGGCTCCCTGATGGTCTAGGGTGGAATCAGCTGCAGATAAAAACGGACCTCCATAATGTGCTCTTGAACGGATCCTTGACAGCGATCAGGCAACAGGATGGGATCCTTGACCCCATCGTGAGACCCTACGCTGGAACCATCGGTCCAGAGTTCATTCTCATGGACGACAACGCCCGCGAATTCAGAGCACGCGTTGTTGACCTAGTACCGTGACGACAAATCAATTGAGCGAATGGAGTGGCCAGCCAGGTTTGTGAATTTAAATTCTATACAACACGTTTGGGACATGATCGAGAGCCGTCCGTGCACGTGTCAACCAACTCCGCACGCTGATCAACTTGGACAGACCCTTCAGGTGGAGTGGGGCAGGATTCCCCAGCAGAACGTCCTGGATCTCATCTTTTCCATGCAGAGTCGCTGTCAGGTTGCCGTTCGGATGCGTGGGGGTCACACACGTTACTGACAGTTCCATCTTATGTCGTTTGACCTAGTCTTCACACGTTTTGAATGACATACTTTTTTCATGCCATATGGTGATTATCCTTAATTTTGAGAGTAGGCTCGGTTTTACGCCTTCCCAACTTGTGTACTATTGACATCTTTGCTGTTTACAATTTTTTGGGGTATTTGATACCCAGTGAATGGAAAGAATTGACTTTTGTTTGATTAAAGCCAACGGCATTTACAAAACCGTTTATCATTTTAGTGATGCGGAGCAAACGTGGAGTAGTACAGTAAACAATTCATCTGTGCAAATCCAGCATCATACACGTAGAATAATTTCACGAACATCAATACAAATGTTTTAGAATGTTTAAATTATTTCGTGGTTTGCTTGATGTCATATTTGATTACAAACACATCTTGGATGGCAAAGGCTGATAATTGCAATAACTTTCCGTAAGCCATTGTACACATCGGAGAGATGCACAAGCTGAAACAAGGGAAGTAACTGTGCATGGCATAATTACAAAGACGCTGTGGTAGTTTTTAGCATTATCTCCCTTTGCCTGATACCCTCGAAGCCCGCGACTCTGCAGGTTGCAGCCTCCGTTCGAAAAGTCAACAATGAATGAAGATAACGAATTAACCTCCTTTTAATAGTTTTTTCGATCAATACCAAAGTGACTTTTAATTAATTTTCCCCATAAGCTAGACGACGACAATTTTCATCGTTCGTATTGCTGTTCTTGTTTCTCCCACTTGCACATAAATGGCCTCTTTGCACTCCTACTGTCAGGGCCGGATCAAAGTTTTTTGAGGGGGGGTGCTTAAAATTGTTTTAGGGTCTTCTCATCGAAGTGGCGAAGCCACGAGTGCGTGCCTGCGAAGCAGGCACGCCCCTCTAGGGGGGTCCGGGGGCATGCCCCCCCGGAAAATTTTGAGAAAAATGGTGCAAATCTGTGCAATCTGGCAGTGCGGTCATTTCCAAGAGTTTTTGTTTGGTCACAGATTCTTCCTGTCTCTGCCCGGGTTTGATTTGTCTGTGCGAGTAGCAAAAGGAAGGCATCTTAATTATAGCAGCACCCCCCCCCCCCCCCCCCTCCCTCCCCAGCTACCTTGGCTGCCAAGTAGAGTGTGCTTATACCAAGTGGAGAGTAGTACAGCATCTGGGCCCAGCATCTTTTAGCCCCCCCCCCCCCCCCCCCCTCCTTCCCAAGCTTTTTACTAACTATACTGTCTCTGCTACCAAGCAAAGTGTGCCGATATCTGATGAGGTGGGAAGTAGATCAACATATTTGAGCAACCACCCCCCCCCCCCTCCCTCCTTCCCCCAACTCCCGGCTGCCACGGAGGTTATTTTTTTTTTTTTTTTTTTTTTTTGGGGGGGGGGTGCTCGAGCACCCCCAGCACCCCCCCTAGATCCGGCCCTGTACTGTGTATTATCTCAAACGAGTAAAGGAGAGCGACAATAGCGGTTCAGGCTTGGGAGACGGCAGGGCAACGATAAAGTTCCAGATAACAACAGAATAAAATTGAATGAAAACTTAATAACGAAAATCTGCACTACAAATCGTGGTCATAATATCAAGATGGATGGATGAATGAATAAAGCTCAAGGGCCTATCAGGTAGCGTAAATGTACGGACGCATTTAGGATATAACTATTCATTTCTGAATATTGATAACAATTACGTGTGTGAAAACTTTTCCTCAAGCAGATGAGATTCTTCGGAAAGTAGGAAACTGAACACTTTCCAAATCTCGCAAAGTAGGAAACTGAACACTTTCCAAATCTCGCAAAGTAGGAAACTGAACACTTTCCAAATCTCGCAAAGTAGGAAACTGAACACTTTCCAAATCTCGCAAAGTAGGAAACTGAACACTTTCCAAATCTCGCAAAGTAGGAAACTGAACACTTTCCAAATCTCGCAAAGTAGGAAACTGAACACTTTCCAAATCTCGCAAAGTAGGAAACTGAACACTTTCCAAATCTCGCAAAGTAGGAAACTGAACACTTTCCAAATCTCGCAAAGTAGGAAACTGAACACTTTCCAAATCTCGCAAAGTAGGAAACTGAACACTTTCCAAATCTCGCAAAGTAGGAAACTGAACACTTTCCAAATCTCGCAAAGTAGGAAACTGAACACTTTCCAAATCTCGCAAAGTAGGAAACTGAACACTTTCCAAATCTCGCAAAGTAGGAAACTGAACACTTTCCAAATCTCGCAAAGTAGGAAACTGAACACTTTCCAAATCTCGCTTTGAGACGACACTGCATCATGACTTGTGTCGCTAAAAAGTCTAAAATTGAAATAACGTATCACCCTTTTTGTTACCAAAACAAATGGGATTTTTGGAAGACAACATAGCCGTTCGGTAAAGAAAGACATTTTAAAAAAGAACCGCAGAAACCTTAAAATGAAGAAGCGCCAAAGATAACTCGAGGCTAAAGTCGCTGGAACAGTGAGAAAACGCTCAACAATGTTGAAAGGGAGCTACGTTACAAACATATTCGATAGTTTTAACTCAGTTTAAGCTAAAGTCAAATATTAATCATATGTGATATGAATAATGTTAATTTATCAGGAATTTATATTTAAAACTATAAAAATTTGTGAATGAAAAATCTCATGTCATTTTCCCGACTAGTTTCCTTTCACTTAAACGCTCACGTGCATTTTAAAAAAGCAACATACACGTTTGGAGCTACAATTTGAGCGATTTCAGACAGCAGGAAAAATAGAAAAATAATGTAACCGACGCACTTACAAACATCCTACAGACAAGGAACTCGGCCCAGCAGGAGGAAGAGGAAAAGAAGAAAGATCAGTAGCAGCAGCGGCAAGAGTAGGCAGTGGAACTTGATGAGGAGGGAGAACAGAAAGAGAAAGGTAAAAGTGGTCCTTTTTATATTACAACTTTTTCACCCTTTGATTTGTGCTTAAACCCTACACGTTTACTCCCTGGTGATCGGACAACTCCTTTTGACACTCCAAACACTTTAGGTCCCCGGGGAGCATGCAACCAGACTGCGGATGAACGCGCCTAAGCAAGCTTTCACAACTTTCCAGCTCAGTCCTCACAGGTGCCCATTTTAATCCTGGATGGGGAGAAGGAGCAGGAGAGGGGGTGTAGGAGCAGGAGAGGGGGGTGTAGGAGCAGGAGGAGAAGGAACAGGAGAGGGGGTGTAGGAGCAGGAGAGGAGGGTGTAGGAGCAGGAGAGGGGGGTGTAGGAGCAGAAGAGGGGGGTGTAGGAGCAGGAGGAGAAGGAACAGGAGAGGGGATGTAGGAGCAGGAGGAGGAGGAATAGGAGAAGACGGGAGAGCAGGAAGGACAGGAGCGGGAAGACGAGGATAGCGAGGACGACAACGAAGAAGAAATTAAAGAGTTTTTTCCTACGGAGTTGTATGAGAATGAATTAAAGAATCAAAACAATATCATGTGTTAAAAAAACCAAACCCGATTCTAATGAATTTTGTTTGTACAATTCTTCGCTTGTTCATATGTTTGTTTCAACGTGTCGATATGCTATCTGTGCGGTTTTTTGTCGACTCATTCGAGACTACAACGACACTGGCGAATACGATGACAGATATGAATTTGATAAGGAGATATCGTGTGCATGCAGCTGGCCTACTAAGCTCAAGGACACTTTCTCCACAAGAGGAAAAACACGTTGTTTCATGTGGCATTGTACTATTCATACATACTTTCATTCCGTATGTACATGCCTTGTCATCGAACTTGTCGCCCGAAGTAGCTACACAAAACACATACTCACTCTTCAATGCCTAGAACCACTTAGGGGTTGACACAAACAGATCGACACAAAGCGGTTTGTTTGGTTAAACATCTTGCTTTCTAAAGATCATTTCACGTTTTCTCTCGATATTTTTCTGCATATAAAATAGTTTGTGTGTTTGAACAAATTTCGTTTCATTTAAAATGTGTTATAACGATGTGTAGAGATAAGCAGGCAAAAGCTATGTATTTGAATGAGAGTTTGCAACTTTGTACTTTGCACCTAAGCACAAGCAGCCACCAGTACGATGTATTTCAGACAAATGTAGCACGATTTGTTCTTGGAATTTCCGTGGCTTGTCCGATGTATTTTGTCACTATTTAAATTCTATATATCCATTAGTGATTGCGTGCTTGTGTGTGTGTGTGTGTGTGTGTGCGTTTGTGTGTGTATGCGTGTTTGTGCGCGCGCGTGCGTTTGTGTGTGTGTATGTGTGTGTGTGTGCGCGCGCGTGTGTGTGGATGTGTGTGCGTGTGTGTGTGTGTGTGTGTGTGTGTGTGTGTGTGTGCACTCGCGTGTGTACGTAGGTGTGGGCGTGCGTGGGTGTGGGCGTATCTGTGTTTGTATACGCAGGTGAGTAAGTGCGTGTATGTACGTACGCATATGGGTGGCTTGAGGCAGTGACTGTAGTCACCTTTGGGAAGCATCCTTGAAAGCGTGCGCTGTAGCATCATCGGACTGAGGAAAGGGCCCCTGATAACATATCCTGGAGAGTGGCAGTTCGAAAGATGTTTCGAAGATGAAAGTTTACATGACCTCGACAACAACAGAAATATACGAAAATGGTTCACTGCAGCGCCCATTGCCGAGGACAAAGCTATAGCTTGCCTACGTTTCTCTGTGCTCCTGAGTTTGGGCTGCGGTTGAACCTTTGGCTCTGTTGACAGCGCGCGTGGGTGTACGTGCGTGTATATTTGTTTGTTTTCCCTTTGTGTGTACGAGTGTGTACATATGTGTGTGAGTGCCTACATGCGTGCGTGCGTGCGTGTCTCCACGTGTGCGCGAGCGTGTTTGTGTGGGTGGTTGCATGCGTGCAAACGTGCATGATAGCACGCGTGCGTGTGTATTTACGTGTCTGCATGTGAGCGTGCACGTGTGTTTGAAAGACGTTGCAAGCTTGTATTGATGCATCTAGAGCTTGAGTATCTGGAGCGGCGTTCGATGCTCTAACACAGAACTTTTCAAATTTGTTTCGGTTCGCCTGCTCCAAGATCAGAGCTGCTGGGGTTTTTGCATGCAGCAAACTTTATCAGCCAATTGAATCGATCGGCCGCTGCAGCCCCGTGCGGAGAAATAATTAGAATAATCAAGGATCCGACAGTTGCAGGTATTCAGGGAAGCGATTACACGCGCGCGAGCGCGTGCGCGCACACACACACACACACCTACACACACACGCACATGCACAACACACACACATACACACACACACACACACACACACACACGCGCGCGCGCGCGCGCAGAGAGAGAGATTGAGAGAGAGAGAGAGAGAGAGATTGAGAGAGAGAGAGAGAGATTGAGAGAGAGAGAGAGAGAGAAAGAGAGAGAGAGAGAGATGCATATCAAAATTCACGTAGGCGAAAAAGACAAGACTAGAGTCTCATGACCACATTCAAAGTATCTCTGTCTGTCTGTCTGTCTGTCTGTCTGTCTGTCTGTCTGTCTGTCTGTCTGTCTGTCTGTCTGTCTGTCTGTCTGCCTGTCTGTCTGCCTGTCTGTCTGTCTGTCTGTCTGTCTGTCTGTCTGTCTGTCTGTCTGTCTGTCTGTCTGTCTCTCTCTCTCACACATTCACTCACACACACACACACACACACACACACACACACACACACACACACACACACACTCACTCACTCACTCACACACACACACACACACACACACACACACACACACACACGCACGCACACACACATACGCCACACGCACGCGCGGGCGCGCATTATACAACAGGAAAGGTTTACTTAAGAACAATGAGATGAAGGAGCAGCTGGGTTATGACAATGCGTTATTGATTAGACGCTACTCTGGCTGATTTATAGCCGTGTATCGCCTGTGCAGCGCATGGCCAGCCGCATCTGCCGCCACCGTGTACTTTTTGTTACGCAGTCTAATCTGTTCTCCTGACATACTCCTGGAAACCCCAGGTAGACTTTGTGTCATGCTGCTGCTGCTACTCTGATAGGTGAATCTTCAACCTGTCATAAAACGTGTTTGATGTCTCTCGTCAAATATTTCAAAGAAGCATAAAGTTGTCTAATGTATTTTGTCAGTTGATTCACAGAAGCAGTCGAAAAGATAATGTTGTGTAATGCCTTAATCCAGTTCTTTCAGAGATGATTTGAAATACATAAGGTTGTCCTATATCTACAGTCAATGACTTCTCCGTAGCATTTCAACATGATGAGGTTGAGTCAGTGCAACTGTTTACATATCTCCGTCGGACATGAAGTTTATTCCACGTGTTATACTTAAATTTGAAGACAGATGGATGTGGATCGGGGATCGTCATGAAATAATTATTTTGTTCTCGACGCAATGAAAATCTAAATCGACCATATTTGGGCTACATTTGACCGACCTGAAACCGCCCCGCCTTGACAAAAGACCCGACCGAATCTGCGCGCTGCTCTGACATCCCCGTTTCCGTGACACTTCCGTATCAAGCGGTGTGAGCACAACGCCGAGTCCCAAGCGAACGCTCACCACACACCTGCCGTTTCTGGAGCCCATGCCAGGCGGAGTAATCACTTCTCCACGGTCGTAGAGGCAAGTGTTTCCTTTTTCCTCCTCAAACGCGGGATCGTCTGTCCGGGAATCGATACAGACGAAGCAGGAAGAGTCGAGCCTAGCCCGAAACGCGTTGTGACAACTCGCATACCTGTTGTCGCAGTGGTGAGCGTCATCGCATTGTATTAGCTCCACCCCTGTCCCCACCCCCACCCCCCACCGCCACCCCCTCTCCCCTCCTGTCTCTCCCATTCTCTTCTCTACCCCCTTCACTCGGCCGCCCCTGAACCCTCTTTCTTCATACTGTCACCCGCGCCCACTCTCATGCTGTAGTCATCCACAAGGCTTGCCTGACAGCTGGAATTTCTGATTTCAACTTCTGTGTCGTTTTGCAGTGGTGTGAGCGGTCCATGCGGAGCACCTGGGCACTGCTGTGAGAGAAAGCCAGAGGGGGAGACCAACCCATGCATGGAGATATCTCTGCCTTTGAACGGGTCGCCTGCAAACACACAGAGCCGGTGCGCACCTGAGTTGCGGCGCTGAGATGGGCTGTCCGCTTCACGTCGCCCGACGCTAGCCCTGCTTACCTTGCCTTCCCCCCCCCCCCCCCCCCCCCCCCCCCTTCACCCACCCTGTTCCAAACCCCTGCCTCACCTCCCCCACCCTTCCCCTCTCTATCCCTGCTTGATAGCACGTTTGAAGAGGGAAGTGCGTATTCATTCCGCTGAAAACCATTCAGGTCTCCGCACTGAGATAGGGTCTTGTGACTCAACACCTCGGCTGAGCGACACACACTCGCACGCAGCAACGCTTGTACTCATGGATATGGCCAAACGTTTGACGAGGAAAGTGCGTATTCATTCCGCTGAAAGCCATTCAGGTCTCCGCACTGAGATATGGTCTTGTGACTGAACTCCTCGGCTGAGCGACACACTCGCACGCAGCAACGCTTGTACTCATGGATATGGCCAAACTGGACTAAAGCGCTTTCCGCGCTATTGTGACAGAGTTCAGTAGAGTCGCGAGAGAGAGAGATAGAGAGAGAGAGAGAGAGAGAGAGAGAGAGAGAGAGAGAGAGAGAGAGAGAGAGAGAGAGAGAGAGAGAGAGAGAGAGAGAGAGAGAGAGAGGGCCTGACGCGTCACCTTTGTAACCTCAGCGAGAGCACAGCAACGTGTTGTGATCATGATCCACCGGCTCGGTCGTCGCTCGGCTCGTGGTTATCAGTGGAGGAGAGCGGTCACAGGTAAGCTGTCCGGTCCCAGCTTATCGCACTAACCTAGTCCTGAAACTTGCTGTCGCTCCCTGGCCGGCGCAGCCTCTCCAACTGTCGCTGTTGGGCTGTGAGTTCTCAGGTGAGCAAAGCGCTGCCCAAGTCCGTCCGCTCACCTCCACAGCGACAACAGTCAGTGAAGGACGAGATTCTTGCCTTGGCAAACCATGCAGACTCTGTACAAGAGGTTCGTACTCCTGGGGCTCTTCTTCATCTTTGCCACCGTCACACTACACTGGGCAGTGTGGACACGTTCGGAGGGGGCTCTCGGACCCCCATGGGCCAACAGCCCCCCACTATTCCAGGTGGGAAAGCCTGCAAGACGCCTGTCACCCCCGCTACCCGACGAAGGCCGGGTAGGAGGAGGAAAGGAAGAGCTACCTGGGAACCTTGCCTTAGGAGAGAGCATCAACAGGAGAGGCGCAGGCGGTGTAGACGTTGAAAAGAGACTCCTGGAAAGGAAGCCCACAGACGGTCCAGCCCTACCCCAGGCTCAACAGAATGACCTCAACATCCAGTCCGACCGGTACTTTGGCGGTGAACGGAGGGAACATTCCAGTAAAGAGGTCGTAAATTTCATCTACGACACGGAGTCGGGCTATGACAGGATACCCGAGCAGATGACGTTCCTGCCGGGGGCTGAGTTGATTCCTGAAAATAAGAGGGTGAGACTCATCGCCGTGGAGTCTGGTCCAGAGAGCTGGAACGTCCATTCCGGCACCAAGACCTTCCAGGAACACAAGTGTCCCGTGAAATCGTGCAATCTAGTGGACATCCACGCCATTCCGTCAGGAGCTAAGGTGGATGCTGTGCTCTTCAGGCAAGAAGTGGCAGTGGACATCGCTTCGCTCAATCGGTACCGCTCTCCAGACACGGTCTACATCGTCTTCGTCTTGGAAAGCCCAATGGCCACGCGCAGCTACAAGGGGCTGGAGGGCGTCTTCAACTGGACGGCTACGTACAGGCGCCAGTCCACCATGGTGGCTCCCTACGAGCGTTGGCAGACGTTCCCCAACAGCACCGTGCTTCCCGTCAACGCCAGCAGGAATTACGCAAAGGGCAAAAGCCTGGGCGCCGCCATGTTCGTGTCCAACTGCGGAGCTAGCAACGGGCGTATGGAAGTGGCCCGAGAGCTGGCCAAGTTTTACCCCGTGGACATCTATGGGGCCTGTGGGGACAAGCACTGCTCTCGCTTCGACAAGAAGTGCTTCAACATGCTCAACTCAGACTACCGATTCTACCTGGCCTTTGAAAATGCCAACTGCCGCGACTACATCACTGAGAAGTTCTTCATCAACGGCCTTGGGTAAGTGGAACCACACGTAGATCTCTGTGTATGTGGAGTTCTCGTCCTCAATGCCCTGTTACGATCTTATTCATCCAAACGTATATGAAGTCACAAAGTGCGTCTGCGTGGAGACCCTAGGTATTGGCTTTAGCAAGAAGTGTCATTGTGTTTGATCAGTGTCAAGTTGCAGAAACTTGGGTCACGCTAAGCATGGCAGCGGCGGGCTAGTTATTTGTAATTGTCCTGCAAGGAATTCGAGATTGAGGTGAGATGATGTGCTAAGGTTTCGCAAACCAACCTTGACACAGTCTGCTTGTATGCAAAAGTGCTGGGCACTGTGTGTGTGTGTGTGTGTGTGTGTGTGTGTGTGTGTGTGTGAGAGAGAGAGAGAGAGAGAGAGAGAGAGAGAGAGAGAGAGAGAGAGAGAGAGAGAGAGAGAATGTCAAGCCTACTGTTCGATATTCATTCTATATATTTGGTGGTGGTGGTGGTGGTGGTGGTGTGTGTGTGTGTGTGTGTGTGTGTGTGTGTGTGTGTGTGTGTGTGTGTTTTCCCTAACATTGTTGCGTTAAGAACTGACTTGCAGGGAATTAAGCCAGCAACGCGTCAATTATCAAAAGGCTGTACACGTACACATTCTGATTTGTCACTGCAAAGCATTCTTTAAGTGACGTGCAAGTGGAAAAAAGTGATAGATACCGGAACGAATTAATTTCATGCACCGAACCGTGATGACAGATCGTCGTAAAAACTGAATGCCGTTCGTTACTTTCAAGTTACTTGCTTCTTTCTTCCATTCAGCTCTGACAGAGGAAGCATGTATGCAGGAAAGACAAAAAATGCATATCTAGGTCATATAAGCGCGTGCAGTTTATGCGTCGATGTTTCCTTACCGATAAAATCCATTCAGCGTGGCTGAGACTAGTGAATATAGTCTCAGCAACAGGTTGGTCACGTGATAGCCTAAATTCTTCCATAACATGCATACCACCGTTCTGAACAGCCACGCTGAATGCCATATCACATCGTGAGTGTATTCCTCCGCTTGTTGTGATACACTCCATACTGGCAGCCATTTGTCCGTCAGTTCATTTTCTAAACATCGATTTCCCATGAATGTAAAACTTGTATGCGGTAAAATTCGAATCACAAGAGTGTAATATTGTGAACTCTACTAATTATAAGGACTTTGAATACAACAGCAATATTTATACTTCATTGAGCGAGTTCGGAGGGTCAGAGTCGATCTCTGGTTGTGAATTCTTGTCAGCAAACCGTTAGATGACAACTAGAGACGCTTCAGCGTTTGTGTGAACAGTGATTACACGTACCTCGTCAGCAAATCGTCAGATGTCAATTCAACACTGTCTAGTCTCGCTGGATAAGCAGTGAATCAGAAAATGGCTTTAACTTCAGCTCCAAAGAAAAGAAAAAGAACAGAAATGACACCCAAAGACAAAGTGGACTTGCTTGATCGCTACCGAGAGGTAAATTCTAAAAGTTTGAGGGAGGGTGCTGACATTTTGGGTGTGTCGGCATCATTTCTGTGCCAGACACTGAAAAAAGAAGATGAACTTAGGGCTGATATCGCAGAGGGCTCCAGTCAAGGCCAAAGGAAGCGTCGGCGCTGCGGGAAGGATAAAGAGACACAGGGGCGGATCTGGGGGGGGTGTGCAATGGGTGCAATTGCACCCCCCCCCCCCCCAGCGGGACAAAAAAAAAAGAAAGAAAAAAAAGAGATATGTTGATAATGTAGTAATGTAAATGTAATTGCACCCCCCCCCCCCCAAGCAAAAAGACAAAAAATGAGAGAGAGACTCAGGGAAAGAGATGTTGATAAATATTGGAATGTAAATATAATTGCACCCCCCCCCTCCTCGGCTTAAAAAAAGAAGAAGAGAGAAGCTGATAAATATAGTAATGTAAATGTAATTGCACCCCACCCCCCTCCCTCGGCAGAACAAAAAAGAGAAAGAGATGCTGATAAATATAGTAATGTAAATGTAATTCCACCCCCAGCCAAAAAACTAACTAAATAAATTAAAGAAATAAAATACATAAACAATGATAATACATAAATAAAAAATGGAAAGAGAAATATGTTGATAAATATAGTGATGTAATTGCACCCCCCCCCCTCCCCCAGCCAAAATAAAAAGGGGTGGGTGGGTGCAGAGAGAGAGATGCTGATAAATATAGGAATGCACTAGTAAAATTAAATGTAATTGCACCCCCCCCCCCCCCCCATATAAAGATTATTAAATTCGAGGTATGATCTTGTTGCAAAGACTTTTTCCTCATGTTGTTTTTGTGAATTGTGATTCTTTATTATTAACATCGAACTTATTTAGCACTGTACATTTTCGAGCATGTGCTTCCCAAGAGAGAGACAGTTGGTCCTATCTCCACCCCCCACCACATCAGTGGCAAAATGTATCGCCTGAAAATAGCACTTTACACGCTCAGATTGCACCAGATTGCACCATTTTGCTTCCTTTTTTAAAAACAATTCCGGGGGGGCATGCCCCCGGACCCCCCTAGCATGCTCGGCGCTTCGCGCCGTCGGTTCGGCGCTTCGCGCCTTCGCTGATAAGATACAAAACAAAACAAAAAAGAACTTTGCACCCCCCCCCCCTTTCAAAACCCAGATCCGCCCCTGAGACAGAAGATGGCTTAAAGCGGTGGTTCGACTCTATCCAAGCACGCAACACACCTGTAAACGGCCCAATCCTGTGTCAGAAGGCGGAACAGATTGCTTCCCAGCTTGGTCGCTCCGAATTCAAAGCTACAAATGGGTGGTTTAACAGGTGGAAGAAACGCAACGGCTTGGTGAAGCGGGAAGTGCCGGTTAATATAAACGCCGCTTATTAAAAACACTTTTGTTCGGTCCCAATGTGTTTTTAATAAGCGGCGACTACTGTATATACACAATCGCACGTGCTCAAGGCAGCTTGCAACCTTATAGACACGTTCGCGCTAAAAGTAGTTCTCAAATGATTTCCTGAAAATCTCATAGATTAGTTTTATTAGAACACCAAATTTGTGTTTATCTATCGGGATAAATAATTGGAGTGAAATAGAATCGCCTCTTTTTACTCTCAATGGTCTTCTGATCATGTTGAATTTTGATTGGTAGAATCATTGGAATGTGGATTCGAAGTCACGTGACCAACCTGTGTCAGAGATAGTATCTCTGTGTTCAGAATGGATAAAATCCTGTCTCGACAATAGGCGCGTCGTGGCACTTGGGGGGTGGGGGGTGGGGGTGGGATTAAGCTGCCGCATGACGACATCTGGCATGTAGTTTTGGTTGTTTGTGACCAAGATGGTCGAGGTTTTCATATTGAAATACGTTGAACACCGGTAGCAAATCAATTCTGCCTGGGTGGAAGTGCAACATTCCTGTAACGGCCCCGAGAAACTTCAAAGGCTTTTTGTTGTCCCTTGGACATGGTTGGTTTATTTTCTTTTGCGGTTTTCTGCAATGTATTTCCTTCGCTCAATGGCTTGTCGTGAATCCTCCTCTGTAGGTTTGGGGTCTCCCTGCGCGATTCCTCAGAGGCGAATAACGGGGAATCGAGACTTGACTCACTTGTACTCTAATTCTATTGATTTTCGTGATCAGTGGCCTTATATAGTCTACAAAGGCTGTTACGTCGCAAAACATAATTCCTCCTCCTCCTCCTCCTCCTCCTCCTCCTCCTCCTCCTCCTCCTCCTCTTGCTGCTCCTCCTCCTCCTTCTCCTCTTGCTGCTGCTGCTGCTGCTCCTCCTCCTCCTCCTCCTCCTTCTCCTCCTCCTCTTGCTGCTGCTGCTGCTGCTGCTGCTCCTCCTCCTCCTCCTCCTCCTCCTCCTCCTCCTCCTCCTCCTCCTCCTCTTCTTGCTGCTTCTCCTCCTCCTCTTCTTGCTGCTGCTGCTCCTCCTCCTCCTCCTCCTCCTCCTGCTCTTGCTGCTTCTCCTCCTCTTCCTCCTGCTCTTGCTGCTGCTGCTGCTGCTGCTCCTCCTCCTCCTCCTCCTCCTCCTCCTCCTCCTCCTCCTCCTCCTCCTCCTCCTCCTCCTCCTCCTCCTCCTCCTCCTCCTCCAACCTTTTGTTAATAAAGAGCGTGTCGAGAGCAATATACACGGATAAGTCTTGGCATGGTTCAAAAGTACATGATTAACGAAACGCGTCCTTGCTCGGAAAGAAGAATTTGGATTGTGCCATAGCGCAGTGACTGTTCGTGCACGTTTGGGTAACATCCATTTACATCTTCACACTTCACGTTAGATACAAATGATTAATCTGTAGTGTTGGTATCGTACTGAGAGACATGCAGGTGGTGCAACCCAATCAAAATTGGATGTTGGATATGTTAATTTCTTCGACAGTTACCCATAGATGGTTGGGGGTGGGGTGGAGTGGGGGTGGGGGTGGGGGTGGGGGGAGGGAATCATCCACGTATTCCTCTTTCTCTAATGTCGCCCCGATATCCCCCAAGAGCCGCTTTGGTTGCTTGGGGGCAGCCCCTGACTCAGCTACTGGTGTGGGCCATCGAGAGCCCAGCAGCCAGGGGTTCCATACACAAGGGGCATCCAGTAGCTGCCTACGTATATTGTACTCCAAGTCAGTCTCTTATCATTTGGTCTCTGTCCTACTTCTTTTCATGAGTCTCCTGCATGACATAATGCGTTTGAACTCGAGGAATGAATTGGTGCTTTTGAAATGCTGTCACTTGCCGCAGCCTAACAGGAGTAATACACAAAATGCCTTTTTCACATAAGCATATAAAAAGCTATACGTTGATACTAAAAGTGGATCACAATAAATATGGTGGAGAAGTTGTGAGAAGGGGATACTGTTCTTGGTAAGGTGGTTGTGAGAAGAACCGTAATCTAGATATTAGTGGGAATCTTTAATCCTGACAGAGCAGATGACCGAATTCATCCGTGCCATGCAACGATTCCACTCCCAAATTCAGATTTCCTATTAAATTTCCGATGTTTCCATCACATTCTTTGACGTAAATATCTCCTTAACCTAAATTACCTGCAAGAAAAGTAGGTGCACACTTTCGTCTCCACGAATGATTTGCTGGTCACAATAGTTTCTCTCGACACGTAACATAACAAAAAGGATCTACTCCAGAATGGAAAAGCTCAAATGACCTTTTAATCTTCGACTTTTATTGATTGTAATTTTCGAAGGGCTTCATAGTTTATGTCTCTGTTGAGAACTGATGACAAGTGATAGATAGAGTTTTACAGCCTATCAGCTTGTGTACGCTATGTAAGGCCACCTGTCACAACTATCCCCAGGGCTGGTTAGAACAAGAGAAAATGAAGTCGCGATTTCCCCCTCAGAGTCATTTTTCTCTTACGAATCGCCTAGGGAGACGAGTTGGGTCATCTCCAACCCACAGAGGGACTTTGCTGTGGAACATCTAAGTGTCATCTGTCATGACTCCTCATGCAATGAATAGGAAAGAATGACTTAGAGAAGATAAACTGGTACTCAATCCTTCGATCCAGGCCAGGGTGAAGGTTTAAAAAAGTGTGCAGGCTATCAGCCTTTGTGCGTAATGTAAGGCCTTTATTCTCAAAAGTCAGTAGAGCTGGTTAGAGCTAGAGCAAGGAAGGTCTCGCTTTCCCTAGTTATTTGCTTCTGACGAATCGCTTGGGAGAGGTAAATGGTCTATTTATAACCCAACCCAGAGGAGGTTCATGCCTAGGCATAGAGAGCTATCTAAATATTCTTGACACAAAGTTGTTTGGAGATACTACACCAGATTCAGATTTATCGTTTACAAACAAGTTCTGACCTACGATTTGAAGTATCACGTAGTTTACATTGCAGTCCATGAATGTTTTGATTTGAAAATGCCTACAATCGTTGGTAATGCGTGAAAAAGTAGATGTTAATATTTGCTTAATAGCTCAGATTATATTAGTAATAGTATAACAAAAACGATGAGTGTGCATCTTTCACTCCTCTGAGAGAGGACAATCTGGAGGTGAATATATATCTTATCTGCATGTAAAAACAGAAATGAGCAAGCGAGAAATCCTCATATCTGCTGACGCACTGATGAACATTGTTAAATTTCCCCTACGACGAAACGGGTCAGTAGACTCACGGATCTAGATCTGTGGTAGACTTTAATAAACATGAGGTCGGGTCATGCACTGCGAAGGAGCGATGGAGTGAAACCGTATCCGCGTTGTGAGAAAAAGTGCTGGCAGCTCATCTACCATCACGTCCTAGTAGCAAAGCCACTTTTAGTCTGACTCAATCATGGGTGGGAAAGAGTTGGACTTAGGACTGTGCATTCATTATACAGTCTGAAGAGTGCAGCCTGCATATCACATACCTCGACCCTGCACAAACGATTCACGATAGAGTCCCTTGTTTATTGAGTGTAGGCAGGGCGGGGCCTGGTCGTCAATCAATGGAGCCACTGATGGTTACGGTCTGTTTTCGCTTGTGGAAAATTCGATGCGTGTTTGAGCTGCAGAATCGACGGAGAGACCGGACTGAGCTGGCAGATGGAACGAACGAACGAACGAACGAACTTTATTTTACAAGGGTAGTGAATTAGGCAGTAGTGCCTTTCTTACATTCAGCCCTTGAGGCAACATATTCAAGTGTGGTAAGAGAGAGAGAGAGAGAGAGAGAGAGAGAGAGAGAGAGAGAGAGGGGGGAGGCTGGGGGGAGGAAGGGAAGACAGTATGAGAGTAAGAGGGAAGGAGGGAGAGAGGGAGGGAGGAGAGAGAGAGAGAGAGAGAGAGAGAGAGAGAGAGAGAGAGAAAGAGAGAGAGGGGGGGGAGCTGGGGGGAGGAAGGGAAGAGAGTATGAGAGTAAGAGGGAGGGAGGGAGGGAGGGAGGGAGGGAGGGAGGGAGGGAGGGAGGGAGGGAGGGAGGGAGGGAGGGGGAGAGAGAGAGAGAGAGAGAGAGAGAGAGAGAGAGAGAGAGAGAGAGAGAGANNNGAAGGGGAATGTGGTCGGGAACTTGGCAAACTAGTCCACACCGAGTCTTTGTACCGTTTAGTGGGCGTTTTATTCAGCCTGCACCAAATGTGTCGAGTTGTTCTGAATAAAAATATCTCCCCTCCGTGACTCGGAGTTTGCGTTTCATGCCCATTTAGCCCGTAAGTGTGTTTCTTTGTTTGCACCAAACTCGCTGACTCGACAAACAGGTTCAAAAAATGAGCTTGGCGACGCCGAACTAAAATAGTTTTTAGAGGCTCTCTTTACCAGTTTGCACAGGTGAAATGCCGAAGGAAAAGAAGATAACAAGAAAGGTTGTGAAGATGGGGATTTCATTGAATGACTTTCTTCATCGAGTGAGTCTAAAACTGTTGTAAACTTCCTCCTTCTTGTCGTTGAATCATTTGGTGCAGTTTCAACTTGAATATGACAGGTTTTGAATGCAGGGGCAAAGTAAACACGGACAGTCACTCCCAGGTAAACGTTTCTGTTTGATGTTAGCACGCTGTCGCTTCAGTGGTCAATTACACACACGTCTAAAGTGATGTGGAGCTGAAAACTGATTCAATTTATTAAAAAGGTGTGCACTTATCTATGGTTGTAGTCAATCTTGCTGTCGCTTTCGCACAGGTTACCTTCGGTCTGGTAGGTATGAACAGTGAAGTTCAACTGATAAACCATAGCACTCTAGACAGAGACGACATCAAGATTCAGGTGTGTCTCTATGATCTGACAGTCCAAGTGTAGGCATAATGATGGGTGGCAGGTCTCGCGTCTTACTAGGCATGCTCTCACATAGAACTCGTGTAGTGGACTGCGGTGAAACACCTTTTTTTTCTCACGCGGGACATTTCAAGTTACGTGCTTCTTTGAGAAAACCATACGAGTCTTAATCAGGAGATGAATTTGCCGTTTTGATCGACGGCTGTCTATTGGAGGCAACGACTGCTTACCCCTTCCTTTAAGAAACAAATTGCTGGAGAACGACTTGAACGTTTTGCTCTACAGGTCGTCAAGGGTTTTCCCACTAAGGCAGCCCTGAATGCGTAGGGCATGCTCCCCTTGTATGGTGGGGGGTAGGA
>JAWQFJ010000899.1:50000-52500 GCA_034096865.1 Theodoxus fluviatilis | reverse complement strand
TGATCTATTCTTGTTTTCACGTTCGCACCGAGGACACTTCTGGCGTCGACTGTCCTAGTTGGCCTTTCTGCATGGAAGCTTCCAAAAACTCTTCAGAGTCCCTCAGAAGTAAAAGGGATGAAATGGAGCTATAGGGGTTAGGAGACTAGAGCATTGCCGAGTACTGATACGCTTTGTGTCTACTCATTCGTGTCTAAATTTCTTCCCCCAACCCCTGCATCTCTGTGACGACTCTCTCCAAAAAGAGGAAATCTGGTTTTCTGTATTTCAGTGAAAAATGGGATTAGTTTAATCAATTTGTGAAAGAATGTACCGCACACGTCAGCCTTCTTTACTCGCCAACTTCACCAGCTCAAAGAAACCAAATCTGGCACCCTGGTAGGTCGAGGGGTCCGAACAGACTCACCCGTCCTTTTGGTGAATGGTAAAGGGGGAATGGCTACGGTTGTGGAATCTTGACATGCTCGTTTTTTAACCGAGACAAATGAATTGTTTTGTCATTTACACCTAGTCTACAAAGGCTGACAGGTCGTAATGACTCAAACCATCGAACCATGTATCCATCCCTCCATCCATCCATCCGTTTCTTCATCCATCCATCCATCCATCCATCCATCTATCCATCCATCCAACCATACATGCATCCATCCATGCATCCATGCAGCCATCTCTCCCTCCATCCCTCCGTCCGTCCATCCGTTTATTCATCCATCCATCCATGCATTCATCCATCCATCACCCATCCATGAATGTATGCATGCATGCATCCATCCGTTCATTCATCCATGAATGCATGCATCCATCCATCCATGAATGTATGCATCTATGCATCCATCCCTCCATCCGTCCATCTATCAAATCATGCATCCATCAACCCTTCAATCAGTCAGTCCATTTATCCACTATTCATTCATTCATTCATTCATTCATTCATTCATTCATTCATTCATTCATTCATTCATTCATTCATTCATTTATTCATTTATTAATTCATTCATTTATCAGTTCGCTCATCCATCATCCATCCATCCATCCACACATCATCCATCCAGTCATCCGTCCATCCACACATCATCCACCCATCCATCCCTTCATCCATTTATCCATCCATCCACACATCATCCATCAATCATCCATCCGTCCGTCCGCCCGTCTGTCCGTCCGTCCATTCATCCATCACCGTAGTTATGAATACCAGCACAGAGGATTTCTGTTTACACGAGACCATAAACGAATTTATATAACATCGCGAGTTGCAGAAATCAACAACAAAATATTCTTGGATTTACTGTGCATCGGAGAGTCATGGACACACACACACACACACACACACACAGACACACACCCACACACACACACACACACACACACACACACACACACACACACACACACACACACACACACACACATACAGATAGAGAGAGAGAGAGAGAGAGAGAGAGAGAGAGAGAGAGAGAGAGAGAGAGAGAATTTGCATTAGTTGGAAATGTTGCTTCAATTTGTATGACTTCTGCTACGGAGTGCTGATAGGACAAAATGTCAGTATTGATGGTTTGAAGGTATTTGGCAGTTTTCTAGAAACTGACTCCATCGACCAATCACAAACGCAAGCTGATCTCTTTCTGAAGGCGGCACGTGAATGATGGTGCGAGGATAAAGGACAACAATTCGTACATGACTCCCTTTGGCGGGAAGTGTCAAACTTTCATCACCAACTGCCGCACATGACGGATGACGTTTAAGATAGCTCCAGCAACAACCAATGCCTTGTGTCTGCACTGGGAGAGAATAACATTTCCCATGGAAAGCTTGAATGAAACATCAGCACATACATTTTCATACACGAGTCCTCTGTCTTTCAGAGACAAGGAGTATATGAGTGTATGTGTGGTGTTGAGTCAAGGTTGTCCTGAGCAAATAAACACTTTGTTTTCAGAAGAAGACCTATGATTGCGATCTTTTCACTGTTTTAAATGAATTTGAATTGATGTATTGATTTTCATTAATCGGACCTTCCTTTAGGAATCTCTTCCTTTGGGTTAACGTAGAAAACTCTTGAGACCGCCTGCATGCAGAGAGTCATTGATTGTTTGATTTCTCTCCCCCCCCCCCCCTCCCTCCCTCCCTCCCTCCCTCTCTCCCTCCCTCCCTCCCTCCCTCCCTCCCTCCCTCCCTCCCTCCCTCCCTCCCTCCCTCCCTCCCTCCCTCCCTCCTTCCCCCCCCCCTCTCTCTCTCTCTTTCTCACACACACCACACACACACACACACACACACACACACACACACACACACACACACACACACACACACACATGCCATTTTTTAGTTTGCAGAGTGCATCTGCCCCTTAGACGTTTACTACTTGTCTGTGCAAAGACTTTAGATCTCTGATGATGGCCTAAGCAGATCAATTTACATGTACATAAGGACATGGGAAGAGTGGGGATGGGTTGGGGGGAGAATGGGAGGAATACTGATTCCTTTTCTTCTGTTGTGC
>JAWQFJ010000899.1:7500-45000 GCA_034096865.1 Theodoxus fluviatilis | reverse complement strand
AGACGTTGGCTGGACTACAAATATACGCACAGTTCACCCTCGCATCATTTTGCTGACTAGTGCACACACCCACCCACCCACCCACCCACACACACACACACACACACACACACACACGTTCACACGCACACACGCACACACAAACGCACGCGCGCGCGCGCGCACACACACACGGAGAAGAGAGCGCGAGAGAGAGAGCGCGCGCGCGCGCGAGAGAGAGAGAGATAGAGATAGAGAGAGAGAGAACTTCACCACGGTGAGTTATGGAAAGATTTTTCAGTCGTATCCTCTCGCTGTAATTAACATCCATGTTTAAAACCCCATTAAACCGACATCGTCCTCGCCACGTGTCTCAGCTCTATTTTTATCTGTTTCAGGAATGACGTCATTCCGATCGTGATGGGTGCCCATCCTGACGACTACAAGAAGTCGTCGCCACCGCATTCGTTCATTCACGTGGAGGACTTTCCAGACGCACGCAGTCTGGCTGCCTACTTGAAGAAGCTGGAGGAGAACGATGACCTGTACAACGAGTACTTCCGGTGGAAGGGCACGGGTTCGTTCATCGACACCAAGTTCTGGTGCCGCCTGTGTGCCATGGTGAGCGATGTCAAGAAGCCCAGGCTGGTGGTGAAAGACTTCGAGGAATGGTGGAGAGGGGATACTGTGTGTCGAACCACGCGCTGGCGATCCTGAGGTGACCCCAGACTAGAGCGGGTTGCCTCAGCGAAGTCTGGTGGTGTTGACGTGACCTGTACTGCAGAGGACTCGTGTGATTGTCTCCAACGCTGTCAACGTGTTGTCGGCTGTATTGAGCTCCATCGTCGAAAAGGGGATCAAGCTGGGCCATGTCATACGTTGCCGGTGCTCTGGAGTGGAACTGATGAGCATATTCAGCTTTGTCAACAAGAGGTGGCTTTCATGATAACGGTGACATCCATCGTGGGCTGCATCAGCAGCCTCTGTTTATTTTGGAATGTCGCCAGTACGGCAGCCTTGTCTGTGGCTAGATATGTTCAGTTCTCAACAAAAATATGTATTTCACTTGACATGGTACCTCAGTTGTGCCACATCAGAAATATCTGGCTGTCATGAGGTGTCGCCAACAGTAAAAGTCCCATCAATGATATACGGATCTCTCTTGATGCCAATTCAGTTGAACCCTAGAAAGGAAAATGAGCTGGCTGTTATGATATCATGTTGACTGTTTATTGAGCCTCAACGACAAACGTTGGCTCTTGGATATTTGATCGCACCGTGCCCAACCAATTGTTGATGGCTACCTTGAGATTCTGACTATAATGGTCGAACTTGGCATTCGATGGTTTGCTTGAGACTGGAATTATGTCGAGTATTAATTGTGTTGAGCCCTCATATCCAAGTAGTAGTTCTTGATGAGTTAAATGAACTGTCATGAAAAAACACTGAATGGAACTTTTAGCGTTCTGTTTTGGGTGCCGCCAGCACGGTCTGTTATGCAATGTTGACTATGATGAGTCCCATCAAAAATCGCTTGCTGTTCTGAGGCGTTCTGTTCTGCCTCGGAACAACAGGGTGTGTGTGTGTTCCCTTACAGTTTGTGTGAACATTTAGAGAAAAAGCGAGATACAATGCGTATGTTCGCATGGCAGAGTGTGTGTACAAGATTATTTGACAGACTACGGGACCTCGTAGACCGCTTACCTTATTCCAAAATGTGAGAAAATATCATAAGAAATAACCGTGTTAAGACGTGGATGTGTTTGCCCTGCCGTGATACTGAAAGCTGACAAGTGATACAAACATTTCCATGGACTCTGAAGTTTTGTACATTCCAAGTTTGTTTGCTACGGCGCGTTCGGGTGGCTCGTTGAAATCCTTGTTGATGTATTCCAGGACGACCCCAGCGTATATCAGGGTTTCTTCAGTTGTTCTTCGCGGCTTTTCAGAGTTTGCCACAAGTGCATTCCATGGTTTACATATCATTGACTTTTTTATGCAGTTAATGTACAAACATAATGCGCTTTTCTCCATTTATGATTTTACTTTATGAGCAAGTCTCTCACGCCGAGAGCACGAGATGCAGTAAACTTAGCGCAAGGAGGTGATGGCGGTGCCTTCAGTTACGCCTTGTGTATTTTCGACAGGAGAATGAGATTTTCCCTTCATTCCATTTTAAGACAATGTTCCTTAAATAACACACCCAAATGCATAATAAATATTCTGTACATAGCTGGCAAGACTGAACAGTTCTGTCAGTAGAGGTTTGGTGCTACGCAGATTGGCGTATTTTTGCTGCTAGCACGCTTACGAGGCTGTGTTTTGCTATGACTTGTGTAGGTAAGATCGGCGTTTTGTCACTGTATTCTACTGCTGTTTGCAAGAGTGGCATTGACTACTGAGCTTTTTCTCCTTGGTCGTGTTGGTTTGGCGTATTTCATCGACACTGAGTGTGTTTCAAATGCTACTACTTCGAAAGTTGGATGTATTGTCCCCTTCTTCCAGATCCCTTAGGTAGGGTGTGATTGCGTGAGATAGATATTTGCTACAGAGCAAAAAATAAAAAGCATTATGAACGATTTCTGTATATTGCCTGCTCATGAATGAAGGTGGCTTGGAATAAAAACATAATTAGTTGTTAATATATCTGAGCCTTCAAAGTTGCAGATGAAACGCAGTGTGTCTACCGAACAGTGCTAGTGACAGGTATGTGCAGAATCAAACAGAACTGGTAGACATTCACGCAAATTGCTTCTGCTTTAAGTCAGGAGCTCCATCAGTATTTTGGAATCAAAGGGGGCGACACATTCATTAAAAGATAAAGGGAAAACACCAGACACGCTTAGATTGTCAAATTTGTTCAATGTAGTGATATTCTTCTGTCCATTGCTGCAAAATATATTTTATGAATTATTTTTGTTAAACTACATTACCAGTCCATTGGACAATTTGCCTTCCTTATTCCACAAAATGGAAAATTGTCAGATGGTGTTGGATTGTGTACATTTTCTTTGAAAAAAGATCTCACTAAAAAAGAAAAGTAAAGATGGAAACTTCATTCCTCAAGGCTGAGCTGTTGAATTCATTCTCATTTTATCAAAACCTCTGCACCTGCTATCTTAGTTTGTACTTTTTTTTACATTTCTGAATCAATATTCTAACCCTTGGGTCGTATAATGTGGGAATGGGAAGAGAGAAATATGCGTGTATGTGAGCTTACGCGCGCGCGCGCGTGTGAGCGTGTCTTTACTTGTTAATTTGTACATGTGTTTGGTAGCATTGTGTGTGCACGCATTCGTATGTGTGTGTGTGTGTGTGTGTGTGTGTGTGTGTGTGTGTTTGTATGTGCGTGTGTGTGTGCGGGTGTGCGCGTGTGTGGGTATGTGCGCGCACGCTTCTGTGTGTAGGCAGTGTGCGTGCATCGCAGATTTGCATGTGTGTGCACTTGTACTGTGGCTGTGAACGTGTGCATATTTGATTTAGCTGCGACTTCCTAAATGCCGTCCTGTCGAGGACATGTAGGTAAAAGACCGCGTCTAACAGTTGGATTTTCTCGAAGCTATAAACAGGCATGTTCCGAGCAACTGGATGCATGACCGATGTGGGCGCCTAAAGGCCGTCGTACACAAGGTGATTTCACCCTGGCAATCTCGCAAGCGTAATAATGGCAGCCAATCACGGCTGGCAATAGTGGAGCAAAGGCGTCAGTAGCCCTGGCCTCTGCCATTGGAATATATTTTTGTCAGTCCGTGTGTGGCGTGTGGAATTGTCTCTTGTGCGAAGACACTAATATTAATCAACCCTCGAAGTGCCCTGATAACAATAAGAGAAAAAGTACACTCCGAATGCACTAGCGGTGATGGCAGACCGGCTCTGATGTGTGCTGTGCTGTCATTGGTTGCTAGAACCAATAGAGAGTGAGCTTACTGAAGTTGCTGTCAAGTGGGGGAAATTCAAACTGTGGCACTCTGCCATCGCCGTCCGAGTTTTCGTTAACACACGCTGATGGGATGGTAGAAGCGTCCCCGATAGGTTCGTGTGCTTCATGCAATCATGCGTCCGGCTAAAACAATCTGCATGTACTGTGTGTTCTCGTTGAGAAGTCTGACAAAGAGTCCGCAGTCAGACAATGCTTGCTTCGTGATACGGAGAAGTGTTCAGTGCCAATAGTGTCTCGCGTGGCGTCGAAATCCAAGATGGTGCCAGAGCAGATGCGCAACTAGAAACTACAGATTCAAATCGGCCAATATGATGCCATCCATTCGTAAACTAGTCAATGCAGTTTACATTGAAGCTCATTATAATTATTTTCAATACAGAAAGGTCAGGCATGGTTGTATTGGTTGAAAATCTACATTTAAGGACATCGACATCTCTCGGACAAATTCTGAATCATAAAAGTATTTAAGTGAAATACTTTCATGATAAAAATGCTCGAATATCTCTCTCGATTTTCGCTGGATTTGATGGGATATTACGACGAAAATCTTTTGCTCTGTAAAGTTTTCATTTACCATAGTCCATCAAAGCGGTTCTTCCGCATTTCTGCCACGAACCTCATTCACATTGCATCCTTTGCAGTGTGAAAAACACCTATTCAAATTCCATTTCTTTTTGGAATCGACTTTAATTCCCCACACCACCTGTTGGCATTCCCTCTGTAAGGCAATATTTGATTCACTTTTCTTAAGTTGAACACAAAATATAGAAACCACAGTCAGGCTGACTCATAAAGGAACATTGCGAAGTTTCCCTCTGAATTCACACTCCGTTTATCCCAATCAGAAGGTTGGCATATCTCTTTGAATTTCATGTGCGCTTGGATTTACATATGCTCCTATGTGAACGCATGCGAAGTATTCGTTCAATATATCTGCTCCTTCTTTCGAATGTATTCTTGCTGAATTTGTTTTCTTTCAGTCGTATCTCTATTTTCATTTCCATGAACTTTTAGTTCTTTAAGAATTTTCCAGACGTTTCTGGTTTTCTGCTTGTTATTCTCAATCAGATTTTGGTAGTAAGGCAATTTACCCTTCTTAATGAATAGTTTTGTCCACTTTCTCGCCAGCTTTGCTTTTTCTTTGTTTCTATGTTTGATGGCTTCAAATATGTTTCTACTTTGCTTTTTTTCGTTTAGATTTAACCGACGCATGTTTGTAGGCGATGCTCCCGATAGCATTCTGCGAGTAAGTAAGGCATCATCTGATTGTCTCCAATCAGTGTTTTGAAGATCATAGAGAAATGTTTCCGCATGAAAGTGTCTGTAGTATCAGTACTAACCGTATGTTTTCGTCTCCCTCTTCTGATTTTTAAGACTATTATTACTGATAAATGGTAAGTGAATGATTTATGAGCGTTTTACTACTGTTAGTGGTGCGAGTGTATCCCTCTAGTTGTATTAAACCAAGGGATTCAGTGAGCTGCAGCCTTTATCACTTCAACACTCATCGATTGATTGACGTGGGCGCCACGTGTTTCGCCTGCAACCATAACAAGGAGTCCTTGCTTCGCTGTCAAAGCGGTGTTGTAGATAAATACTCGGCATGATCTTTGTCTAAATTAAATTCCTGATGCATTGTAGCAGAAACCCACTCAAACCCCACTTGCACACTCGCGCTCACCCACCCTCCCACCCACTCTCCCCCCGTGGGTTCGGGGTAAGAATTGGCCCACCGTGTCTCCCTACACGATTCGTAAGAGGCGAATGCCTAGGGACACCGGGACTTAAATTGTGTTTACTCTAAAATGCTCTAGTGATTTTCGTGCTTAGTGGCCTTACATAGCCTCTAAAGGCTGATAGGCCGTAAAACACCATCCATCCATCCCACCCACCCACTTTCACACGACATTCTCCCTCCCGAAGAGAGCAGGAGCACTCCGGTGTCGTTTCCCCTTGAAAGCTACTTAGGCACGAGGAAACATGTTAGATACGTGTGTTGCAAGCATACAGTAACGATCCTATTGCTGTACTTGGCAAAGTCGACAGTCCCACATTTCCCCACGTATTCAGTAGATCTCAAACACCAGAAATCTGAAACAGAATGCTATTATTCCGCGTGTGGATGAATTAATTCGGCAAAGGTAAAGTTTAATCGCAACTGAAGATAACGAAGGCATGACAGAATGATCGTCGAGACAGTCTTTGAGAAGTACCACGAGGCGTTACAATAAGGAAAAGTCTTTCACTGAGGCAAAACTAGGATCCGGGCCAACAGTGGATTTTTCTCCGTCTGCCATTTTTCTTCTCAACTGTCTGTTGGGCTGTCGGCGTCGTGAGAGATGTGTGGCTGCTCGATTTGCCTTTCATCAAATGGAACACAACCTGTCTCGTGTACAAACACGTGGCGCGAGAAAAGAAGAGATACGACTGTACATCAATATTCTAACAACATAACATTTCCCATAACTGACAGCAAGGTTCAACAACTTCAGAGGCTCACCTAGAATGGTATGTGTCTTCGTCGTCATTCATGAAGCGCAGAAAGACCTTGGGTCCCAAAGGGAAAATTGGCTGGTTGCTTTTCATTGCCTTTTCTGTTTAGCCCCGTTATGGTGCCCCGTTATAATACCATGACACCGTTATGGTTTTATTAGTCGAAGCCTTTTGTGTCACGTGCATTTCTAGGGCAGTGCAACAACTGCGAAGTTTCTAGCCATTTTGATTACGAGATTACATTTGAAAGCATTCGTCTCCCATCTATTGTAATGCATGCACTCCTTTTGGTCCAAACAGATTGATTTATTTTTATTTTCTATGGCGGTAGGAGAGGCCACGACGCATGGAAACATTATTGTGTCACTCTTTTCTTTCACGTGAAATTGATGGTAGGGAGTTCGCAGTTCTGATCGATGTTGCCTTATGTATATTCTGTCCTATCCCATTCTAATGGCTGTGCAATCTAGAATTACTAAGGACACCAGATAGAGGTAGTTCGCATTTCCACAACAGTCATGGCTACTCCATCATCGGTCTCACATTAAGGGGGTGGGGGGATATGCAATGTTGTTTTTATTGTTTTGCAAGAGATCCAACAAAAGGAGGCAACCTTTGCTACGGTGTTGGAGTACCTGGAACTGATAGGTAGGTAGCCAGAGAAAGAGAAGGGAGTGTATAAAGACTCTGTTGTTTTTAGAATGGCATGCAAACCCCCTTCCCCCTCCCACCCCCACCCCCCACCCCCACAAAAAGCAAGACCGGTTGCCATAGGCTGGGAAATTTTGCAAACCTGTCAACGTCTTGGATGGATAAATTGATGGATTGATAAATGGATGGATGGAGTGTTACGGTCTATCAGCCTTTATAGCTAATTTATGGCCATTAATCACAAATACGTAAGAATGTGTTAAAAGAACAAGTGAAGTCACGATTTTTCTTAGTTATTCGCCTCTTACGAAACGCGTAGGGAGACACGGTGGGTCTTTTCTTAACCCCATGCCACAAGGGGAATCAACGTCTTTGAAATCTGCTCCTCTCTGAGTACCGTAAAATCTTTCGACGAGAAGTAAAACCTTGTCATAGTTACTAATTCAAAACGTCGAGACGGCAAGTGAATGTCCTGAAAGTTCGGAATCCAATAGTTTGTGCCCCTTTCCACTTCCTTTGAAAAATGCAAGCGGTCCTAACGCAAATTTTGACTCTGAGTTCAAATAGTCATGTTTTCACTTTGCGGCGTCCTATTCAAGACGATCAAAAAACAGTCAGTATAGGTTGCGATAACAGATGTTACCATGTATATGCAGATGCCATGAAGTTAATGGGAAAATATGCGTAGGCTTTATAAATCGATGTTACTAGGGGGAAAAACAAAGTTATGCCATCCATCTACGTCCTCATGAGGAACACACGGACATCGATCAGCCCAAACTTGTCTTTCTCTACAGAGGCGTGAATCCCACGCTTCAGGTGTGTCATAACCATCGGCCATGATAAACCCACTAAGGCACGGGGCTGAAATCGTTTGAAGTATATATATATATATATAGCTGCGAACAGCTGCCGAGTCGATGTGTGTGGGTCCAGAGACCGTGAAGGTGATACAGGGAATGTTACACCCTCGTGCTAACATTTACGTCTGGATGAAAGCGGCGGATCGATATTCACTAGCGAAGTACTACCGGGCTGTCTGATGCTTCAGAACATCTGTTACTCGGAGCGAGTGAGGTCGAGTCAGCAAAACACTGTTTTGCAGTGTGGTCAAGTTGGCATAGAAGGTAATTAAGTTGCCTTAACTTCATTATACGTGCCTCTTCTGGGAGGAACCTGCATTAATTCGCTCTTGGTCTCCTTGAATGGGCTGGATAATGAAGGGGTCACGGAGGTTGATTGGATCCGCACAACCCTGTGATTCCTGCACAAAAACAAGATAATTGCACCCCCGATGCCCCGCGGTGGCCTCTCGAGGTCGTACCTGGCTGAACTACTGGGGAAGGCCCCTGGCTGAACTACTGGGGAAGGCCCCTGGCTGAACTACTGGGGAAGGCCCCTGGCTGAACTACTGGGGAAGGCCCCTGGCTGAACTACTGGGGAAGGCCCCTGGCTGAACTACTGGGGAAGGCCCCTGGCTGAACTACTGGGGAAGGCCCCTGGCTGAACTACTGGGGAAGGCCCCTGGCTGAACTACTGGGTAAGGCCCCTGGCTGAACTACTGGGGAAGGCCCCTGGCTGAACTACTGGGGAAGGCCCCTGGCTGAACTACTGGGGAAGGCCCCTGGCTGAACTACTGGGGAAGGCCCCTGGCTGAACTACTGGGGAAGGCCCCTGGCTGAACTACTGGGGAAGGCCCCTGGCTGAACTACTGGGGAAGGCCCCTGGCTGAACTACTGGGGAAGGCCTTTGGCTGAACTACTGGGGAAGGCCCCTGGCTGAACTACTGGGGAAGGCCCCTGGCTGAACTACTGGGGAAGGCCTTTGGCTGAACTACTGGGGAAGGCCCCTGGCTGAACTACTGGGAAAGGCCCCGAGAGTCCAACAGCCTTGAATTCCTGCTGATTGGGGGGGGGGGGGGGAGCATTGAATTGCTCTGGTGGTTTGTTGCATCCATGAAAGATGTTAATTTTTTAAATGAAGAGTGCAGCCATAGCTGTATGTCCGTGTGTGCGCGCGCACGAGAGAGAGAGAGAGAGAGAGAGAGAGAGAGAGAGAGAGAGATAAAGATATATGCTGAAAGATAAACAAATACAGCCACATGATGACTAATAGAAATAGTGGAAATTGCGCGCTCAGAAACACAGCGATCAGAACGAATTTTGCCTTTATCGACTGTATTCTTGTCTCGTTGAAACAGGTAAAAATATAGATAACGTTCATTATTGACAAGACCAGGCTACACTAATGTAACATACCAAGCTAGCTGCTTCTTTATTCACAAATAGTGCTGTCTTCACATATCAGAGGAATTTTTGAAGGCCCAGCAATATTTTAACTAGGCGCTGGAGGTTTAGACATTATTACCAGAACATTCTGCTTTACGTGGGAAAGAAGCTGTTCAGAAATATTTAGAACAATAATCTTTTAAGGATATCCGTGTGCTTATAATGAACAATATGGACTTCAAACGATAATTTTGCCCGACGAATAAATCCGCAGTCACAACTGAAGGTTGAAAACATGCTTAATGATTCAAAGACCGAAGCTCTCCTGGTTGGCGGTAGAGGCAAATTCGATCAGGCCCTGAAACTAACCATAGGTCAGAGTGAGATAGAATTCTCAAAGTATGTTAGGAACTTAGGTGTCATGTTCGATGATGATCTTTCTATGAGAGTTCATGTGAACAAAGTTTGCCAGTTAGCTTACTACGAGTTAAAGAAAATTAGCACTATTCGTCACTATCTTTCACAACAGGCCACTCAAACCCTTGTCACTTCCCTTGTTCTGTCCCGTCTTGATTATGGAAATTCTCTTCTTGCCGGCATTCCTGACACTCTACTAAACAAACTGCAAAAAGTCCAAAACACTGCTGTTAGATTAATTTTTAGATGTCCCAAGAGAACTCCCACATCTAAACTCCTTCGTGCACTGCATTGGCTCCCCGTCGCTCAGAGGATAGAGTATAAGCTAGCCACTATGTGTTTCAGCTTCTTCAATCAAACTGCACCACACGCACTCAAAGAAATTAGTACTGTCTACACCCCCGCTAGAAATAACCGTTCAGCTGCAGACACCAAATCGTTAAATGTCCCCCATCGCAAAAAGAAAACCCAAGGACAGCGAGCGTTTTCTTACATCGGCCCTGTAACGTGGAATAGCCTACCTTTCCCTGTTCGTCACTCTGATTCCATGTCCAAGTTCAAAACGTCCCTCAAGACACCCCTGTTCCGGTCAGTCTTTCCTGACGAGCAGTAAGGTGCTTCACAAGGCGCCTTTTTATGTTTCGTGTTTTGTTTATTGTATGCTATGTTAAGTAGTTGTGTTGTATTTAACTCTTTTTTGTTTCAACTGTAGAGTGTGCGAGTGTTGGAATGCTTTGTATGAGTGTGGACTTTTCATTGTAAACGCCATGAGCTTGTCTATTGGGGAAAGTATGTGCGTATTAAGTAATCTGTATTATTATTATTATTATTATTATTATTATTATTATTATTATTATTATTATTATTATTATTATTATTATTATTATTATTATTATTATTAGTTTTACGAAAGAATCGGGCATGCAGAAATATACGTATGAGATTGCAAGAAGAAGAAGAAAAAAATCCACTTCATGCCTGTGTTTGCATTGATGTTTGAAATGTTTGAATTGGGAAACATTGTGGTGATTTTGTTCTCATGCAAAACTTATTCACTTGCACCAAGAATCTTACATGAAACGCACTAGTGCCTGGTTTTACAGTGTATGCTCATGTGGCTCCAATAAAGCATACGTTCTGTGCTTTCCGTCATGTCTGATGTGTCATGATTGCTTGAGCAAGCAAACATCTCACTCATTGATAAAGACAGATTTTATTAAACGAGATTGCATACTAACATTGATGTACAAGGCTGGGAAATCGGAAACACACACACACACTGTTACGGGGATCCATACAATGAAATAACACGGCCCCAGGGTTCAGTACATGTTTTTATAATCAATCACAAAAACATGCCCGTAAAAGGGGTAGAAAAGAAAAAGAAAAGTAAAAGGAATGTTACATGGGTATTTGGATCTCATAAAATTTACAGCTCTTCTTCCTCTACTCCCTTCCCAATGGGAAAAATGAAAAAAGCACAGTAGTACAAGTAAAATCTCGCTCAGCCCTCCACTATAAACATAAAACACGTATCGATCAGCCTTCTACTATTATAACATAAAATCGCGCAGGTCAGCCCTTGATAAGTAAAACTATCGACCCGTAAAAATGTCCACACCAACCTTCCACCTTTTGCCCGTTCTCTGCCTCTCTCTCTCTCTCTCTCTCTCTCTCTCTCTCTCTCTCTCTCTCTCTCTCTCTCTCTCTCTCTCTCTCTCTGTCCGTCTTCACTTGGAGTTTCTTCGTCCGCCTCTTCTCTTCACCCAGCAGCTTCAAGGCAGACTCTTCACAGTAGGCAACTTCTAGACAGTCTGACGGCAGACTCACGCCTATTCAAGGCAGGCTCTGCTCTCTTCTCTCATCGTTGTGGGCAGGCAGACGACAGAACGACCTCTCCCCTCTCATGGCTGTGGCAGACTATACAGCAAGAGTCCACTCCACGCAGACTGTACAGCAGACTCACGTCAGAACGACCTCTCTCCTCTCTTTTTCGTGGGCAGACTGAATGCTAACCCTTTCCTTCGCTAACATAGCCATCGTCTCACGATTTACTCACGAACTCAGCATTATTCAGCCTTCAGAGCAAAACACCGCCCACCGCCCCAGGGACAGAACTCAAACTCTACTCACGCCAAAACTTCCAGCGCAAAAACGCACACAGTCGCCGGATCACCAACCCGCAAAAACAAGCCTATCTCAAGTGATCTCTGGGAAACAACTTTCCCCATCACACACACACACACACACACACACACACACACACACACACACACACACACACACACACACACACACACACACACACGCACACACACAGAGAGAGAGAGAGAGAGAGAGAGAGAGAGAGAGAGAGAGTGTTTGTATGTACGTGTGTATGTATGTGTGTATGTATGTGTGTATGTATGTGTGTGTATGTATGTGTGTATGAGTGTATGTATGCAGCAATATCAGCGATCAGCTCACCAAATTCATCACCAAGGGGAGGCTACAGCTTTTAGAAACAAACGCAGTGAACAACACATACTATCCAAACTCTTACAGCAGATCATGTTCACTGTGTGGTTTTCGTTCGGATACAAACTCTCACGCGCTGAACGGATGTCACAAACTGAGGGGGTTGTATATTGAAAGGCACGATAGGTGTGTACATCTTGTGAGGCAGGAGCTGGAGAAGACTGTGTGGACAGAGTTTTGTCAGGTCTATGAGAACCAGCAAGTCGCCAAAGGGAAGTGATAGGTCCATGCAAACCTGATCTGTGCGTGCTAGATCATCTCAACTCCATAGCCTTCATAATTGAGATTGCCAACCCTTTTGATACCTTTGTGGATAAATGCTATCAGCATAAATTCCAGAAATACATGCCTTTGTGTCTCACACTCAATGAAGCCGGTTTTTACACGAGAGTTGTGGTGCTGGTTATTGGATCTCTGGGCACTGCGCACAGGCGATTCACAAAAGGTCTTGTGATGCTGGGTTTGTCCAGTCACTAGGCTAAAAACCTGGCCAAATATCTCAGCTTGTCAGTCATGATAGGTTCAAGACGTGCCTGGGCAAGAAGAAGCTTTTTGTTGGATAGAACTGGGGGGGAACAAGGGCAGCAGAATAGTACATAGCACTGAGCCTATCTATCGTTGTGCGTGATAGCATTATAGTTCTGTGACAGAGCTAAGAAGGAACCCAGAACTCTCTTGTGTGGCTTATGTATTTGCAGTTTTGTCAATAATTTGTACAATTTTTCTGCAATAAAGTGATTTGTATGTATGTGCATGTATATGTGTGTGTATGAATGTGTGTATGTATGTGTGTGTATGTATGTATATGTGTGTGTGTGTTTGTGCGTTATGGAATTCTGAAAGAACAAAGCACCACGGAAAAAAAAAACATTTGTCTTTATATACAGAGAAAAACAGTTTTTCACCAAGGATGCTGTGGACTTTCACATCTCGCTTGGAATGAGTTTCGGATTGTCCGTTTATTCATATGTTCCTCCAAACAAGATATAACAAGGAATAAAGGATTTGCTTTGGTATTTGATGCGGCGTTTGTGACTTGACTTAGACTTAGTCCTCTTCGCTCCGGTCGGAGCATAGGGCCTTCATTGCAAGTCTCCACCTCTGTCTGTCTTGGGCTGCCCTCTTCGCCTCTCCCCAGGTCATCCGGACTGTCCTCAGCTCTGCTTGTAGGGTTCTTTTCCAGGTCAGTGCTGGTCTACCACGCTTCCGTTTACCCTGGGGGTTCCAGTCCAAGGCGTGGCGTGGAATGCTGGCATCGTTTCTGCGCAGGGTGTGCCCGATCCACTTCCATTTCCTTCTTTGGATGGCGTTGACGATCGGCTCCTGCCTGGTACGTTGCCAGAGTTCTTTGTTGGAGATTCTTTCTGGCCATCTGATACGCAGGATCTGGCGGAGGCAGGTGTTGATGAAGACTTGTAGCTTGTGGCCGATGCTCTTGGTACGTCTCCAGGTTTCAGACCCGTAGAGCAGCACAGATTTAACGTTTGTGTTGAAGATCCTCAGCTTGGTGTGACGGCTGAGGCTCTCGTTTCTCCACACTGGTTTCAGGGTGACGAAGGCGTGTCGTGCTTTGCCTATCCTGGCTCTCACGTCTTCATCTGTCCCTCCAGTCTTGCTGACCACGCTGCCCAGGTACGTGAAGCGGTCGACGTCCTCTATGGCTTGACCATCAATGGTGATGGGAGCTTCCCTGGAGGCGTTCACTCGGAGGCTCTTGGTCTTGGGGACGTTGATCTCCAGTCCTGTTGTCTTGGCAATGTCGTGCAGCCTCTCCGTCTTTGCTTGCATGTGCCCATGGGTGTGTGACAGGAGGCCGATGTCGTCTGCGAAGTCCAAGTCTTCCAGTTTGCCAATGAGTGTCCACTGAATGCCCCGTGGTTGGTCCGTAACAGTCTTCATCACCCAGTCGATCACCAGGGAGAAGATTAAAGGAGAAAGGAGACATCCTTGGCTCACTCCGGTGTTGACGTCAAATGGCGGCGGCAGGTCAGTGTTGTGCACAACTCTGCAGCTGGTGCCTTCGTACAGGTTCTGGATTACGCTGAGGATCTTCTGAGGGATGCCACAGTGTCTGAAGATTCTCCAGATGGTTGCCCTGTCCACCATATCAAAGGCTTTCTTGAAGTCCACAAAATTGACATAGAGTGGTGACTGCCAATACACCATTGGTAACGATTAAAAGTTGCAGAGTGCCTGGAAAACGAAAACATTGCGACCTTGATTAATTTAATGTCGGGTACGAATTTACTTGCAGGTGCCCTGAGTTGAAGCAATCGACAAATGTTAGATGAGATAATGTTTTAGATGCATTGTAACTTTTATAAATGTTAAGTCAGGCACTGGTTTACTTATAATTGCCCGTGAGAGAAAGCAGTTGACATTTGTCAAAGGAAACGAAATATCAGTCTGCATCAATAACCTCGATGAGCGTTTTCTCGGGCATGTACAGTTACCTTTTAGATTAAGCAATTGACATTTGTCGGATTAGATAAGACTTCAGGCTTAATATTTCTTGTTGGGAAACTTTCTTCCTTTTGAGCAATTTAGTCGTGAATAATAATGTATTACCCCTGAGGACAGTCAAGATGTGGCATTCAAAGTTGTGACCATGGTGTTGATCTAAACGCATTCTTGGTGAGGAAAAATTTAATCTTATTGTTTCACCGCCCAGATTGCACCCTCACTTTATGTCGTAAGCAAGAAGTTAAACTGCACATTACGAAGTCGAACATTTTTTTCCTGCATGAAAGCGCCAACGTCAAATGGATGCTATGCAGGGTCAAAGGCAACGCAACAGGCAACTTTCCCTTCTCCCCTGCCCCACCCCACTCCCATTTTCCAAAGACACAAGCAGTCTAACATGACTAAATGGATAGTCCCATTAAGGCTGTTACATCCTCGTGAGGCAGAATCGACGAATCCAGACATCGAGAGAATCAAAGGCTTCAAAGATTTCCAAAGAAAAGGCAACCACGTCAATGATGATGATGATGGAGGTTTACAGCATTTCGGCCTTTGGAGGCTCTGTAAAACCATTGATCGCGAAATTCTCTGGAGCTGATTAGAATGGGGACAAATCAAGTCTCGATTTCTCCGTTTATTTGCATCTGAAGGTTCGCTCAGGGAGACGCGGTGGGTCTATTCTAACCCCCAGCACTCCCCTCATATGAATTGCTCAGGGAGACGCGGTGTCTCTATTCTAACCCCCAGCACTCCCCTCATATGAACTGCTCAGGGAGACGCGGTGGGTCCATTCTAACCCCCAGCACTCCCCTTATGTGAATTGCTCAGGGAGACGCGGTGTCTCTATTCTAACCCCCAGCACTCCCCTCATATGAACTGCTCAGGGAGACGCAGTGTCTCTATTCTAACCCCCAGCACTCCCCTCATATGAACTGCTCAGGGAGACGCGGTGTCTCTATTCTAACCCCCAGCACTCCCCTCATATGAACTGCTCAGGGAGACGCGGTGTCTCTATTCTAACCCCCAGCACTCCCCTCATATGAACTGCTCAGGGAGACGCAGTGTCTCTATTCTAACCCCAGCACTCCCCTCATATGAACTGCTCAGGGAGACGCGGTGTCTCTATTCTAACCCCCAGCACTCCCCTCATATGAACTGCTCAGGGAGACGCAGTGTCTCTATTCTAACCCCCAGCACTCCCCTCATATGAATTGCTCAGGGAGACGCGGTGTCTCTATTCTAACCCCCAGCACTCCCCTCATATGAACTGCTCAGGGAGACGCGGTGTCTCTATTCTAACCCCCAGCACTCCCCTCATATGAACTGCTCAGGGAGACGCAGTGTCTCTATTCTAACCCCCAGCACTCCCCTCATATGAACTGCTCAGGGAGACGCGGTGTCTCTATTCTAACCCCCAGCACTCCCCTCATATGAACTGCTCAGGGAGACGCGGTGTTTCTATTCTAACCCCCAGCACTCCCCTCATATGAACTGCTCAGGGAGACGCGGTGTCTCTATTCTAACCCCCAGCACTCCCCTCATATGAACTGCTCAGGGAGACGCGGTGTCTCTATTCTAACCCCCAGCACTCCCCTCATATGAACTGCTCAGGGAGACGCGGTGTCTCTATTCTAACCCCCAGCACTCCCCTCATATGAACTGCTCAGGGAGACGCGGTGTCTCTATTCTAACCCCAGCACTCCCCTCATATGAACTGCTCAGGGAGACGCGGTGGGTCCATTCTAACCCCCAGCACTCCCCTCATATGAACAGCTCAGGGAGACGCGGTGTTTCTATTCTAACCCCCAGCACTCCCCTCATATGAACTGCTCAGGGAGACGCGGTGTCTCTATTCTAACCCCCAGCACTCCCCTCATATGAACTGCGCAGGGAGACGCGGTGGGTCCATTCTAACCCCCACACCACAAAGGGAGGACATGCAGCGGAATCGTCGAATTCCGATGTCTAGTGAATCAAAAAAGTGATCTCCATGGCAACCAGTTTGATAGTTTTCCCAGGAAAATGCATTTGCGGGGAAGATATAGACCAGTAAAGACACAGAAAATCGTTCCAAAATTGTGCAACACGAGGTTAGACCGCATTGCCACTAGCCGCTCATGAGTTGAATTGAGTGTTTCCAGTTTGTGTGTGTGTGTGTGTGTGTGTGTGTGTGTGTGTGTGTGTGTGTGTGTGTGTGTGCGAGAGTTTTACTGTAGCTTTTTCTACAAAGTTACGTTTCAGAACCTCCACAAGGAGAGCTAACATTGTGAACACATCAGGTTATCACTGATTTACAGTTCATACCAAGTCCAAGGCAGATGACAAATGACAATGTTGTGGGGAGATCTTCGTCGACTGACCTGCAGCTGATGGCAATGAAATATTGTTTCATCCAGTCATCAATTTCGTGTCGTTCTGATGCACCTGAAAGGTCAATAGTGTGTTTTACGTAACTGTATGCAAATGCATGCGATGCGGACGTGGTTATGCTTCTGTCAATCCGAATGGTCGAAGCAATGTCTTCGTCAACCATCGGTTGATCCCAAATGAATAAGCATTCACATATCTAAGCAAACGTTAAATGATTTAATAATCTCAGGGACTTTGCCGGTCAAATCATCACATTTAGGTAAATAGGTTCTTGGTATAATTTGTGATTTTATTTGATGTGTAATGTTCACACATGTTGAGGACAATCACAAAGTGATCGGAATATCCGAAGAGAAAAATCTCACGCAATAATTAAATTCACAGGTTAGTATTGGACCACAACAAGGGATTAGAAAACTATCAGTGAAAATCCGCTTTAAGAGATTTTGTTACAAACTATCACGGAATCAGCTGACATCCAAATTTCAGTGTCAACTGTCTAGAAACTACATCGGTCAATTTTCTGCGTGCCAGCACGTCTGTATGTCTGTCACAGTCCACAGTTCACAGTAATTTATTTCGGCAAATGACATCATTTAAAAAACGAGTGATGAAGGTTAAAAGAAACAAAACAAAAAGCCAAACACACGAATCGCTTACACACCCTAACACGTCGTTTATGCAAAAAACATATGGACATTTCCCCATGTACCTCACTCACGCCACACGCAGCTGCACACAGACAAGAGATAAGACTGCACCTGAAACCACACAATAGAACAATACAAAAACAACCCTGCACAAGTGAAAGCTACAAGAAGACCAACCCTTCCCCCCCCCCCCCCCCCCCCCCACTACACTCACTAGCAGTTCATATATCCCAGAGGAAGCGCAAAAGAGAAAGTGTCACTGTCACAGATGTGGAGAAGTGTGTGCGCACCGCCGACAGGATCAGCGGTAGCAAAGCTGCCGGGGGGGGGGGGGGGGGGGGTGGGTCTGGACAGCGTTGAGCTCCGTCACCGTCGTGGGGAAGAACGAGTTCTGAAAACGGCATGTGCGCGTTTTGAGGGACCTGAAACGACGGCCAGAGGGAAGGAGCTGGAAGAGGGTACAAGCAGGGTAGGAGGGGTCCGCCACAATCTTATGGGACTTGCGCACTATGCGCTGGCGTAGATAGAGGCTAGGGAGGGCAGATCACGGCTGATGATCCTGCCAGCAGCGTGCACGACACGCTCCAGCTTGTCTTTCTGCTGTTGGGTGGCCCCTCCGAACCACACACAGATGGAGAAGGTGAGTACACTTTCCACCGCAGTACGGTAGAACTGGAGCATGATCTCCGGAGACAGTACAAACTTCTTGAGCTGCCTCATGAAATACAGCCGCTGCTGGGCACTCCTATGGATGCCGTCAATGTTGTTGCCCCAACTGAGGTCGGAAGAGATGAGCGTGCCGAGGAACTTACAGCAGTCCACGATCTCGATGGCCTGGCCGCCGATCATCAGTGGAACGATGGGAGTCGGATTCTTCCTCAGATCGACGATCATCTCCTGGGTCTTGGTGGTGTTCAGCTCCAGACTGTTCTCATCACACCACGACACCAAGCAGTCGACTTCCCGGCGGTAGTGGGATTCGTTTCTGTTGGAGATCGCACCTTCGACTGTGGTGTCGACCGCGAGCTTGATGAGCTGCACAGACTCGTGATGGGACACGCAGTCGTTCGTGTAGAGGCAGTAGAGGAGAGGGGACAGCACGCACCCCTGGGGGGCGCCAGTGTTCAGGATAAGGGTCTGGGAGGTGAGGTCGCTGATCTTAACGGCCTGGGGACGACGCAGGAGAAAGTCCAGGACCCAGTGACAGATGGATGGGGAGAGGTCGAGGGCCAGCAGCTTGTCAAAGAGTCTCTGGGGGACGATGGTGTTAAAAGCGCTGCTGTAGTCCACAAAGAGGAGTCGGGCATAGTTGTTGGGCGACTCGAGGTGCTGGAGGACGAAGTGGATGACCAGCGCGACGGCGTCGTCGACAGACCGGTTGGTCCGGTAAGCAAACTGCAGCGAGTCCAGCCTGTCGGTGGTGATGGACTGGATATGCTTGAGGACTAGACGCTCGAAGACCTTCATCACCACCGAAGTCAGGGCGACCGGGCGGAAGTCGTTGAGGGACGCCACCGTTGCCTTCTTGGGGACGGGAATGATGGTGGAGCGTTTGAAGCCAGAGGGGACGACAGACTGTTCAAGGGAGGAGTTGAAGATCTCCGTGAAGACCGGGGCAAGCTGCTCAGAGCAGTGTTTGATCGTTGGGGAGGACACTCCGTCGGGACCAGCCGCCTTTCTGCTGTTCTGCTTCTTGAACAGTTTCCTCACCGCCGACTCCTCCACAATGAAGGGAGGGGGGAGAGGGGAGGCGGGGTCAGGGGGCGTGACAGTGACAGGAGCAGTGTTCTTGCGATCAAAACGAGCATAGAACTCGTTGAGCTTGTCGGGGAGCTGCTTGTCACTGGCGTCAGCGCAAGTGCACTTCTTGAAGTTGGTGACGGACTGCAGGCCCTGCCACACCGCTCGCGCGTTGCCTGACTGGAACTGAGCCTCCAGCGTCTGTCTGTAGTTCCACTTGGCCTTGCGGATCGCCTTTTCGAGGTCGTACTTGGCGCGCTTGCAGGCCGCGACGTCGCCGCTGCTGTGGGCTTCCTCCTTTGCCTTCACCAACGCCCTTAGGCTGCCGGAGAACCAAGGTTTGTCGTTAGGCCACGTTTTAACTTGCTTGGTGGGGATACAGAAATCCTCACAGAAGCTGACGTACGACGTGACGACGTCTGTGCGCTCGTGGATGTCTGCGCAGGTGCAGGTGAGCGCGACCCAGTCTGTACACTCCAGGCAGCCCTGGAGCTGCTGTATGGAGTCTTGATTCCAGCGCTTAACTGTTCTCACCTGGGGCTTGGCTGACTTCAGCTTCTGGCGGTAGGATGGGATCAGCTGAATCATGGCGTGGTCGGAGCGGCCGAGAGGGGGGCGAGGGATGACGCGGTAAGCTTTGCGAATCGTGCTGTAGCAGTGGTCCAGCGTAGCCGACTTCCTCGTAGCACGCTTGACGTGCTGCTTGTATTTCGGCAGTTCTTTAGTAAGCTTGGTGTGATTGAAACCACCTAGGACAATAACATGTGAGTCAGGGTACTGACTTTCAGCAGCGGTGACTTGCTTAGAGAGTTCGTGGATGGTAATAGCTGTGTTGGCTTTAGGCTGTATGTAGACGCCTACCAGCACAAGGGAGGTAAACTCACGAGGAAGGTAGAACGGACGACACTGCAGCACCAGCGTCTCGAGGTAAGTGGAGCAGAAAGTAGACAATACCTTAGTGTCCGTGCACCAACGTTCATTCACCATGAAGCATATCCCACCCCCTCCTTCTTTCTCAGAGAGCACGGGACAGCGATCGGCGCGATGAAGCGTGAAGCCAGTCGGTTGATAGGCGGAGTCAGGCATGGAAGGGCGGAGCTACGTTTCAGTGAAACAGAAGACAGAACATTCAGCAAAGTTGCGTTGAGTTTTCAATAGTTACAGAAATTTATATCTTTTGTTGTCGAGGGAATTTACAATAGAGAGGAAGATGCAAGGGAGAGGAGGACGGTTGGAACGTTGCCTGAAGCGTACCAGTAATCCAGCACGCTTGCCTCTCTTGCGTCGAGATCCACGCCGTCGACGCGCATATAAAAAAGCACGTGCGCCCGCAGTTGAATCGCCGTGAGTTTTTGAATCGCCGTGTGTTTGTCGAGCCTCATCGGGCCAAACCAAGAGGTTAGGTACGTACTTGCAGTCAAAGTTGTCACGGATGCGAAGAAGATCATCTCTGCTATATACATGCAAACTTTTAGCTCTCTCGATCACCATACAAACGAAGTACAGACCAAACAAAAGAGCCATCATCTTGTCGCCCTGACCGACCGGCGCCATCTTACCTGTCTGCGCACAATCGCCTGTACGCGTGCTTTCGTGTGTGTGTGTGTGTGTGTGTGTGTGTGTGTGTGTGTGTGTGCGTGTGCGTGTGTGTGTCTCTGTCTCTGTGTGTGTGTATGTGTGTGCGCGTGCGTATCTGTGTGTGTGTGTGTGTGTGTCTGATTATGTGTTTGAGTAACCGTGCGCGCGCGTATGTGTATGTATACGAGTGTGTGTGTGTGTGTGTGTGTGTGTGTGTGTGTGTGTGTGTGTGTGTGTGTGTGTGTGTGTCTGTCTGTGTCTTTCATGCAGATGATAAGATCACTTTGATGTAAGTATTTGCAACAAACAATAAATGAGCAGGTGCATTTCATGTGACGGCTTGATGTCGGGCGTAACTTTTCTTGCATGATTCACGGAACACACCATTTATTTAAATATATGTTGTCGTAACAGCTGCCAGAGCAAAACCCACGCCAACTTTTAAGTAGTGAGGAAGCTGAGTGGCTGAGCGGTAGGAGCGCACGACTGGTGGGTGCGGTGTTCCAGGTTGCACGGACCGCAAAGATCCATTCTCGGGCCCGGGGTTTCAATCCACATTGCTTCTCCTACCAAGGAGTTAAACCGGTGACAGGGCGTTGTGCAGTGGTGACCGGGAGTGAAATTCTCCGAAAAGAATTTCTTGAACAAAGGACGAAATCAAGATGATGATTACTACTACTACTGCTGCTACTGCTACTACTACTACTACTACTACTACTACTACTACTACTACTACTACTACTACTACTACTACTACTAGTACTACTACTACTATTACTACTACTAGTACTACTACTACTATTACTACTACTAGTACTACTACTACTACTACTAGTACTACTACTACTACTACTACTAGTACTACTACTACTACTACTACTACTACTACAACTACAACTACTACTACTGCAATTTCCTATCAAAACCAGCCAACAATGACGCTCATGTGAAGTGGACGTTTAAGGCCTGTGGAACGACTTTTTCTACGCTTTAAATTTATTGGCCAAAAGAATAGATGCTTTCACCAAAAGAATTGCTTATTTAGCAAAAAATATCCCATAAAAAAATCGGCTGATCCACCAAAAAAATAAATGCTCCAAGCAAAAATATTGATGCTCCAAGCAAAAAAGAGATGAAACTCCCAAAATAAATTTCATTAAAAAATGATTTTAACCAAAAAAATGATATTTTCAGCAAAATAATTATTGCTGGGAATCCATCCTTGTGGTTCACTGCCTGATGAGGGCTGGTTTGGCTTGCTTTGGACGCCCTCGTTTCCTTTTCTGCCCGATTGGAATGTTCTTGGCCTGGGCAGGTGGGACGGTCACCTTTGGAGATAACGAATAAAAATAGTATTACAATGCGCTCGTCTTATAAATCGTCTCCTATAACGGCAGTGTGTGCGCATATATAGCATGGTAACATAGAAACTCGTCGACCCAACAGATAAGTGGTGTACATACCTTCAGACGGATCTCCATGCCCACGGAGTGATGACAAACGAAGGACTTGAGGAACTCTGGGCAGTTGCAGACGAAGTGGTTGTTTTCGTCGATGGTAACTTTCCACACCGACCTTCGACATGTGGCGTAGTCCTCGAAGTCAGCCCAGGAAGCTGAGGCAGCCTTTTCTTCGGTTTCTCTGATGGCCGTCTTGAGCTCCTTGTCCAGCGTTGACGATCCCACGAAGATCGTGTTCCCGGTTTTCAGGGACTCAGCTGGTGACGTTGCCCACTGATAGGCTGCTGTCCACATCTTCAGTGTGCGATCTGGTGCTTCGGCAATCTCGGTGTGCCCTGCGGTTTCATTTGGTGCTCGTTCCATGGACCAGCTCTTCACAATGTCGTTCTCGACTACTCCAAGAAATCGCGACATTTCAAGTCTATCCCTAAAAGTGTGTTGCCGCTTGATGGCCATGTTGGTGGCTTCAAGGCAATTGTTGGTTGATGGGCAACCTGGTGCGTAACCCTCGTACCAAGTTGAATTCTGGTCCAACCAAGATGATTCAAAGTAGGCAATGAAGGCAGCAACTCCTTCTTCATCTGACGCCTTCCACTTTTGAAGGAAGAGCTCTGAGGCATGGAGAAAGAAATCTTCATCTGGACAAGTTTGAAGAAGGCAAATGTTCTCTCTCACAGACGCCCGTACTGGCTTGCTCTTGATTTTCACAAGCTGTTTGTCGACATTCATCACTACATGTGCCCAGCACATGATGACTTTCTCTGCCTCGTGCCCAAATGCCAGTGCGAACCCGTTTCTGATAGCCGGCGCAGCATCAGAAATGATGTGGGTGGGATTGAACTGGATTTCATTGCCTGTTGCCAAGGCGACGCCGTTGATCACTGAGGAAAACAGGAAGCTGAAGTCGAACTTCGTCTCGTTCACAGTCACTGCCAACGCCAATGGATGAAATTTTCTATTCTTGTCACTGTGCCCAACTATGAGGACTGGAAACCCTTGCCAGATCAGTTTGTATGTGGCGTCAGCATGGATATTCTGTGCTCTCGATCCCAGCTTCAACAGGCGCTTAGTGGAAACGGCTATGCGAAAATACCTGAACTCCGACGAGCCAGCATCACACTCGAACCCACACACGAAGACTTCGTCGTCCTCCTCTGGTAAAAGTTGCCTCTTGGAAGCCCAATTTTCCAGTTCCCCCAGGGAAATGGAATGTCGCCCAAACATGGTGGTCTTCATTGTAGCTAAGTAATTTTTCAGCTGTAAGTTTGATGGAAGCGTGGTGCACCCCCTGTTGCGTAAGGCCAGTTGTAATGCCCGTGGTTTCTGGACACCGTCCCTGAACAGCTGCTGGATGGCCCTTTTTGTGTCGGGGTGGATTCCACGTTTGGGGGCCTCTTGGGAGTGGGCGTGGTCATGTTCTTCTGATGAGTAAAGAGCAACCGTGTAGTCTCCTGCCTTGTACAGAAGAAACACTTCAGCTTCACACCCGGCCGCAATGCACTTGTAGTAAACCTTCCGCCCGTCTGTGGTATTCGTTGTGGTGTAGACCTTCCACCTGCCATCCTGCAAGAAAAACAGCAACTTGTCAGTAATACCTCAATGCAAAAATGGTGAAGTTATGTACTTAAGACATTATACGTACGTACGGTACAACAAGTTTGAATAAATACAACAGCCAAATACAACAAACAGAAACGCGACAACAAAATAAAAGCAAAAACATACCTCCGTCATGTAGCTTGCTGATTCTTCACCAGATTGAAATTCTTGGTCTTTGGTCCATTGCTTTGCTGCTCCCCGTCTTCTTTTAGCTGGTGGCTCACTGTCAGACTCCGACGAAGTGTCTAATTTGACTGGGTCGATCCTCTCAAAATCTGTAGTCATCTCTGCCATCTCTCTCCCATCAAATTCCATTTTCAACTGACACAATCTTGTTTCATTCAGCAAAATCTTTGAGTTCAAACAATGACCATCAATCACACTGACTTTGAATGTGATGAATGATAATCTCTCGAAATTAATGAGTGAACACCACTTAAACTCCTTTTTAGAGTGTTGGTGAACAACAATCCATTTCTTTTGCCTGGAGCACCTTTTCTTTTGCCCGATTATATTTTCTTTTGCTAGAACAGCAATTATTTTGCCAGTACAATTTATTTTTTGCTTAAATAGCAATTCTTTTGGCTGAACAGCAATTCTTTTGGTCGATCAGCTATTCTTTTGGCAATTCAGTCAAAGTGAGAAAAATCATCTTTTCTTTTGGTGAAAGCATCTTTTTTTTGTGGGTAGAACCATCTTTTCTTTTGGAGCATTAAACCCATACCCTTTTTCTATGAAAACTAGGCATGCACAAAAAGAAGTTGGAGAAGAAAAATAGTTGTCTGCAAAACTAGTTGAATTCATGTGAATGTAACCTATTCAATTTTTTCATAAGCATTTGTAATTATGTACAGAATGTCCATTGTCATCCTGTAACCATGGGACATTATAATTTAGATATTGCGTGTTTTTATGTGGACGATGTTGAAGAAGATCTTCAAAGACATTTCATGGTAAGCTTACAAGATGTCTCTATCAGAACCAGTTTGAGTGATTGCAAGCAGACCAGATGTGACGGTACTTTCTTTCCGCATTATTAAGAATTATACACAAATGGAACCAAGGTGACGGATTTACTCGTGTGTACATTGAAGGTATCCTTTCTTCTTGTTTTCCGTGTGAGTTGTCAGATGATGAACTATTATCAAAGACCCTATATACACTAAGACCGCACACTCGAGCGATTTTCCTTTACGCGAAGCGAGGTAAGAATTTAAAGTTACGTCCCTTTGCGATAAAATGCTATTCCGCGATGACCAATGTTGTAACAAAGAGACTTCGGTCTGTTTCGAATACTGTTTTCAATGGGTAAGAGGTCTAAACGATTATTTTTTCAATTCGAACTTAATGCAGGATTTCTCACCGTCAACCACACATAATAAAGAAAAAATCGTAATCTACTTCAATTGTCCAGCGGATATTTCAGTGTGGTGACTAAAGGCACACCTATGAGTCAGCGGAGAACGAATTATCGAGTATTTTCAGTGTTAAAGCGTGGCTCCATGTGAGGAACATAAGTTTGCTAGTGAGAAAGCAACAGTCCAGTCTTTCTCTGGATCACACACATTTACAGTTTAAGTCTTTCCAGTCATTATGTTTTCATCGCACAAGTTTTTCTGCCTTGAGAGTGCAGGGAAAGTTACACTTACAGGTGGCAAAGTTGGATGATTTTTCTGTTTCTTCTCAAGCATTTCTGTGAGAACGATGCAGTGCAGTCTTTCAATGTGTATATAGGATCTTTGGTGTCAGCAAACAATGCCGGCTAGGCGGTTGGAATCAACGAAGCATAGACGCCACAACAACTATTATGGTGTTGCACTGGTGCACATATATTATACTATTCATTCATGACATGCTATTCATTTGACTACAGGAGGAGGAGGAGGAGGAGGAGGAGTGGTTTGCAGTTAGCATCACCCCACTGAAGTTATTATAGCTAGTGTTATTACTACAGTATATGTTGACAGAACAAATCACCACCTTATCATTTCGCGGAAATCACTTGCAGCTACTTACATCACCGCTCCTTGGCCTTTGCCGCTTCATTTTTCTGGACTTGCAGTGCCGCATGAGACAAAAGAAATTACACTCCGCGGTTCTCCATGTGGTGCTGGGCTTAACATCGTCAAACCTGACTCGCCTTTTTCATGTCACATCACATATATGGTGTTCCTAAGACGGGATCGTTGTGGTCTCTCTCCCATCGCATGCATCGCCACTCTCCCCTATCCCTCTACATCCCTAGACTGTCGTCTGTATTATCGTCTCTATATCGGGCTCTGTTAGTCTCTCTCCCTCCGTCCATTAGAGTGGGCAGATGGGGTCAAAAGTGTCGGGGGAATATATTAAATATACTTGGCCCAGCGGTAGAGTGGATCCACGACAGCTGTGAAAAAGCAAACGACGCTGAAAGTTAGGGTCAAATCCAGACAGGAAGACAGTGGTTAACAGATAAGGGGGGAATGAGGGAACGAGAGGGGGGGGGGGGGGAGAGAGAGAGAGAGAGAGAGAGAGAGAGAGAGAGAGAGAGAGAGAGAGAGAGAGAGAGAGAGAGAGAGAGAGAGAGAGAGAGCCCTGCTAGATATACCGAAATTTAGTCTGAACGCAAAAGAGTAATAAAATAAACATGCATGGTTTCAACAAACATCCAGGATACATATACATACCTTTTACAGTATAATTCACACCAAACTTTATTCCTTTCACACACCACAGGCACACATACATGCAATGTTGTCAACACAGCCCTTAGAAGTAGCATTCCCATAGGGGAAGGAACCCTGAAAGAAACCTCGCTCGAAGTATCGGAGTGAGTCATCTTAATGTACATAGGATCTTTACTATTATTAGCATGTCCAATTGGCCGTCCAACAGCGGAAACAAATTGCAAAAACGATGGGTTCATCCCTATCGAAGCCACGTACAAAAGCAAACATAGTAATTTTGACTTTAAAATCACACCTACTTCATGAGAAATGGACAAGGATTCGATATGTATGCTTTTTGTTTTTGTTGATCTTGTGTAGGGTATTAAATGTGTGATTTAATGCGAAATTTTCAGCGTGTTTGCGTAGCGCGCAAAATGGCACCATTTTCGCGCCTACTTTTGAAAACAGTGGTCAACGTCAAATCGCTTTTCCCGCTCAGTTACTTTACAAACAACGCTGAAACTTGCAGGATCGGCAGAGGAATGAATGTTCATTTTAACAGTGGGAAGAATATGTGTTTCCATCCTACTCATTGAAAGATATCAAGGTAAGAAAACAGCAGTTCAACTTGTTTTTATGATGTAAGGAATTGTGTGAAATTTATTCACCTTGCACACTCAGATTTATATTCTCTGTTCATTGCTGAGCATGCTGCTATCAGTAGTTATCTTTGACGTTGAACGAAGAGACGGGACGGCGTGTTTAAAGTGTGCTACCCTTCACCGAGTCCGCCAACAGTTTATCATCATTTGAGCGCGGCATGAAACCACAAATTCCACTTTGACTGACAAAGAAAGGAAACCTATTTAACGAATTCACCTTGCACATTCAAATTTGTCATCTTTGTTCAATTCTTCACATGCTGATAGCAATACTTCTTTTTTTAAATGAGCGTAGAGACGGGATGGCATGTTTACAGGTTACTACCCTACAACTTCTCTACTTCGCCGAGTCGGTCATTGACTCGATCTATATATAGCATGTTCAATTGGCCGTCCAACAGCGGAGACAAACTGAAAAAACGATGGGTTCATCCCTATCGAAGCCACATACAAAAAAGAACATTGTCTTTTTGACTAAAAAAAGCACACCTACTTCATGAGAAATGGACAAGGATTCGATATCTATGCTTTTTGCTTTTTTTAATATCTTGTGTAGGGGATTAAATTCGTAACTTAATGCGAATGTTTCAGCGCGTTTGCGTCTCCCGCAGAATGGCACCATTTTCGCGCCTACGTTTGAAAACACTGGTCAACGTCAAATCGCTTTTCCCGCTCAGTTACTTCTCAAACAACGCTTTAAGTTGCAGGATCGGCAGAGGAATGAACGCTCACATTAACAGTGGGAAGAACATGTATTTCCATCCATCTCCCCGAAATATAGCAAGGTAAGAAAACAGCAGTGCAACTTGTTTTTATGATGTAAGGAATTGTATGAAACTTATTCACCTCGTACACTCACATTTATATTCTCTATGACACAGTAAAGTGTATCAAGCTGATTCACCTGTTTCGACAGATTTAAAATCTATTAAGCTCTCAACTTGCTTATGTCAATTGTTTTTCATCTACATTGAGCGGATAGCCGGAATGACGTACAATTCACAGGGTTTGTCAACGTGCGGTTTGGCACGCGATGGCTGAAAGACTACAAAAACCTGACTCCAAGTCGACAATAGACCAGAAACATGACAACATGTTATTGTAAACACCGCAGCTGTTTCTACTGAGCCATATTTATGCACAACAGGTGCCTTCTTGGCTTCATTTGCTCTGTTTACATTGACTCATTGCGCTCGATGCGCTTTCATCCCACTACTTACTTAGTCAATCGCAGTGTGAGTGTCGCCACTCCAGACGTGATATTGTTATTAATAAATGCTTGTTAATTTCTTTTGCTGAAAACCAATCACTTATCCTCGGAGTCACACAGTTGTGTCTGTGAATGAACGTCCAGGCCGAAATGTGGAACAAATGCCGTGTTCTATTCAGTGAATCCTAGCTCCGACTTTATGTGTCCAGGTGCTTGAGCCTTGACTACTTGCTGCATCAGTGTCAGTCGACTTTGTTTTAACCATCATGATGATAACCCTATGCTCAGGTTCCATCTGAGTTCAGATAATCGATCTGACAGATAATTTTAAAAAGATCTTACTGGTTCTATTGCTACACTAGATGTGTATTCTCCATTCCTATGTGCTCGCGAAACAACTTCGACCACGCCGAGATCCGTCGCTTTTGATTTGACAGTGTGGCGTTGGCGTGCGAGAAGCAAACATGTAGACCTACATGTATATCAGTCGGGGCTAAACTTAATAGAGTATCCGACCACAGACTTTGCAAATGTTCTCTTTCAGATGATTGGATAACTAGTGGCACGCACTTTGTTTAAAGTTAAACTTAACTGCCTTACTCAATTTGGTTGAGCTTATTTCTTGAGAGAAAAAACTTTGTGTAGTAATGCAGCCAAAAATGCTGTCACAGTAATGTAATAAATTAGGAAATGTTGTTGCAAAACTTAGCAAGTTTGTAGGAGCTCGATCTGCTACACACACACACACACACACGCACACAAAATCTATATCCTACACCTTATCAGCAGTACATTGATGGGTGAGTGGATACTACTTTCTGTTTGTGTTTTGCTGCAGCATTTCGTGTATTTGTGTGTGTGTGTGTGTGTGTGTGTGTGTGTGTGTGTGTGTGTGTGTGTGTGTGTGTGTGTGTGTGTGTAGTGACTGTATCTTGCTTGCATATCCCTTCACATTCTACAAGTATGTTTTGTGTATATTTCACATCAGCTTGAATTATCATGACATGTATTTGCAGTTTCCCTATTCAACTGCTGCATCAAATAACTTAATTCAAGTACTGATCACTGCATGCATTACTTGTTGTTGCTAGTGTTGCTGTTATGTTTCATGAATAAATAAGTAAGTAAATAAATGAATGAATAAATAGGTAAATATATACATGTTTTAAATTCGCTGAAGATATCATTTTACTTATATATCAACATTGCATTTTGCAGGGGGCCCTTGACTGCTTGGGATGCAAGTTCAACAAAAATCAGGGTGAAATCTTGCAGCCTCCTCATGTCTCTGGAGAGGAGGGAGGAGCAGCCTTGAGGAAGATTTTCTGCAATTTCCTGGCTGTGAACCTACTGATAACTTTACTCTTTTGTGAAAGTGACTATGAAGTAATACGGACAACATGTCTTCAGTGCCTAAAGGGTGTTCCATAGTTCTACAGAAGTTCTTCATAAAGGGCTATCTGGTTTACTATGTCATCATCATAATGACACTTTTACAAGAATGAGTGTGTGTGTGTCTGTGTGTGTGGATGTGGTGTGGTGTGGGTGTGGTGTGGTATGGTGTGGGGGGGTGAGAGGTGTGAGTGTGGTGTGGGTGTGTGTGGGTGTGTGTGTGTAGGGGGTGGGGGGTGGTGTGTGTGTGTGGTGGGTGTGTGGTGTGAGTGTGGTGTGGGTGGGTGTAGTGTGGGTGTGTGGTGTGTGCTGATTCTGAATGAAATCAACAGACCACAATACCCAATGTGAACTCTATGTTGAGAGAGCAAAATAAATGCTGTAGTTTGTAAAGGTGTGTTGAATTGTGTATTGCCAATGCTTAAAATCCTATGTTCAAATGTGCAAGTAGCATGGAGGGGTCTGCTTTGTGCCTAGTGGGTCTTCATGCTGCAGGTGTCATTTTCAGCACATCACTTTATGGGACAATAATTATGAAGTTAGGTTATCATCTAGTAAATATATTCTGTTCAAGACTATTTATCAACCTACAGGTATTGATTTCTAAAAAATATGCTAAGATTTTTGCATTCATGTTTACCTGGTCAGTGTATGCTCGGAGATGAGGTTTTCCATTACCCAACATATATGTTAGCTTTGTGCAAACAGAATACACATCAAGTTAATGTCAGTGGCCCTGGCCACATAATTAGAATGCTCAACCTGCAGTTGTTTTGTGACTAATACGTGAAGAATCTCAAACATGCATGGCTTTTATTGAGTATCATCCCTGAGCAATGAGCTACATTCACAGTGCCAGGGACAGTTGGGAACTATCATGTTAGAGCATACATCCACAATGTAGTTGCATGCTTCCCACCAAGGGGAAATTGTTTTTATGCATCACATACTTTTCCCCAATGACCAGGGGGTAAAAAGTGCAGTTTAAAAGCCCAGACTTAAAGAAAAAGAGGCAGGATAAAATCAGGTACCTTTACCTCAATTACATGCTGCCACTAACAATAAGAATATGCTATCAATGTAACCAATTTTGCAAAAGGCAGATGACTAAAATATTCAAATGTATGCAAATTAGATCCCTTGATGAGTAGAATTTGTGCTTGTATTTGAGTTTAGAGCATCTTTAATGATTCAACTTATGAATGATGCTAATAACTCAACACATTTATGATTTACCTATGTATTTTGTTTTTCATGCAAATTAATTAATTTAAATATGCAAATGATACTGAATTGCATGTAGCTTGTTATTCAAATTTAGCTTTTCATTGTGAACAATACAATTTTCACAATTTAGTAATTTATTTTCATGGGATTCTTTCCTAAACTTTTTTAAAATCATGCACTATAAAAAAATATGCAAATTTATGCAAATATATAGCAAGGCATGATACAGAGACTCTTCCAAGTGATGCCTTTGTATTCCTCACCTAAAAATGTGTGTGCACACCAATTATCACAAAGATATATCGTCTGCTTGGGAAATTACAGCAAAAAAACTACGAATTTTGTCATTTTTCTGGTCCACCGGCTTTGTTCTTTGTCTCTACATTGAAAATGTCCCCCAGAAGAGGGCATTGGTGGGCTGCAACTCTGGATCTACTGGGGCGATTTTCAAAATTCAAACTGTTCTGTGCTTAGAATCATTAGCTTTATGAATCAAAGTTAGTGGCATAACTGTGCCGTTTTTAGAAAATTTTCGATTGGACATGCTACTATTATACTACTACTATTACGAGTTGCATGTTTATGCATGTGTTAAATAATGGACACTTAACAGTGTAGAAGCCAGCCAGGCCTCAAATAAACGTAGTTATTTGAAAACCAGCCATGCCTTGAAAGTACTTTGCTGTGGTGAAGCCTCGTGATGAAACAGTGAACAGTTTCAAATTCAGGCGCCGAGCTTCCAGTATGAGTAACCTTGACATTGGTAAATTCAATGAATAGGCGTTCAACGTGATTGGTCAATTTTTAAAGTTAAGAGTGTGACAATGTGCTGGTCAAGCATGCGCCAAATCCCAATTACCCCATTGGTTTAAAGGGAGTGAATTCCTGAGACTTTGAATAGAGACCATGGGGAAGAGAATAAAAAGTCTGCTGTCTTCAAGGCTGGCACTCTCTGCTCTCCTGCTCCTGGCGTGGAGTGGAATCATCTGTGGCAAGGCCATGCGAATATATATATATATATATATATATATATATATATATATATATATATATATATATATATATATATGGGAGGAAGGACGGGTGACATTTGCCCTCTACCTCTCATCAACTCCAGCTCCAAGTCTCGCTGGCCTCTCTTGATGACCCCAGCACCAGCCCTCTGGAAGTGGGCCACGCCAAAGAGCCACAAGCTCAGATGGCCATTCCCTACCCCCTGCCAGACCCCCACCATAATCTAAGCCTTGCCTGATGACAAGAAGGACACAAGGGGAGATGATGCAGTTCCAACCCTCCCCTCTAATAGGACCCACCCCTCGCGTCAGTCGTCACTCCCCAGCGCCCCAAAACATCATCCTTTGAAGAACTACCACCGGAGTCAACGACTCTGACCCCTTCATCATTCTTCTAAGGAACCGACTCACATGAACTCTCCTTCCAGATAAGTTTTACCTTGTGTATAGGGTGGCTGGCTAAATTAGGATTAAATAAGTGTTACTCATGCACGTTGATTTGACAACCATTACCCATCTTTTCAATCATTATTAAAGTCATTTGGTAGTCGATGTCTGCCCTCAACTTCTCTGTTGTCCCGTCCATTCTTGACAGTGAGAAAGGTGAGTGAATGTCACAAGATAGCAGTGTGTTTCCCCTAGACACCCTCTCAATTAATAATAATCAGAGCCCTGTCTTGTAACACCAGACATGGCCATCGATGAAAGCGCTAAAGTCACCTTGACATCACAATCCCAGCCTTTGCCCACAACCATCTCCAAATACACCAAACAAGCTGTTCCAGGAGGGTTTATCGATATATGCCATGTGTGTGCTCAGTTCGGAAATGCAGCAAGATTGGTAAAGATTTTGAGCAAAATACTGTGTGTGTTTTCCCCAGTGCATAATGTTGTTCTCCCGTCAGACTTTGACAGGGCTATTGTTATGGAGAAACCTTATCGCCCAAGAATCGACCTTGTGACAGCATGTGTATTTATCATTACAGCCAGATGTAGCTTTGTTGTACACGAAACATAAGCTGAACGAAAATGAAGATATGCGTGCAAGCTCTCGTGGGCACGTGGATGAACAAATGTGTGTATATGTGTGTGCGCGTGTGTGTGTGCATGTGCGTGTGTGCGTGTACGTGTATGTATGTATGTATGTACGTACGTATGTATGTATGTATGTATGTATGTATGTATGTATGTATGTATGTATGTATGTATGTATGTGTGTGTGTGTGTGTGTGTGTGTGTGTGTGTGTGTGTGTGTGTGTGTGTGTGTATGTATGTATGTATGTATGTATGTATGTATGTATGTTATGTGTGTGTGTGCGTGCGTGCGTGCGTGCGTGCGTGCGTGCGTGCGTGCGTGCGTGCGTGCGTGCGTGCGTGCGTGCGTGCGTGCGTGCGTGCGTGCGTGCGTGCGTGCGTGCGTGCGTGCGTGCGTGCGTGCGTGCGTGCGTGCGTGCGTGCGTGCGTGCATGGATGCATGGATGGATGGATGGATGGATGGATGGATGGATGGATGGATGTATGTATGTATGTATGTATGTATGTATGTATGTATGTATGTATGTATGTATGTATGTATGTATGTATGTATGTATGTTATGTATGTTATGTATGTTATGTATGTTATGTATGTTATGTATGTTATGTATGTTATGTATGTTATGTATGTTATGTATGTTATGTATGTTATGTATGTTATGTATGTTATGTATGTTATGTATGTTATGTATGTTATGTATGTTATGTATGTTATGTATGTTATGTATGTTATGTATGTTATGTATGTTATGTATGTTATGTATGTTATGTATGTTATGTATGTTATGTATGTTATGTATGTCATGTATGTCATGTATGTCATGTATGTCATGTATGTCATGTATGTCATGTATGTCATGTATGTCATGTATGTCATGTATGTCATGTATGTCATGTATGTCATGTATGTTATGTATGTTATGTATGTTATGTATGTTATGTATGTTATGTATGTTATGTATGTTATGTATGTTATGTATGTTATGTATGTTATGTATGTTATGTATGTTATGTATGTTATGTATGTTATGTATGTTATGTATGTTATGTATGTTATGTATGTATGTATGTATGTATGTATGTATGTATGTATGTATGTATGAGAGAGAGAGAGAGAGAGAGAGAGAGAGAGAGAGAGAGAGAGAGAGAGAGAGAGAGAGAGAGAGAGAGAGAGAGAGGTGGGTGGTGGGGTGGGGTGGGGTGGGTGGGTGGGTGGGTGGAGGTAGAGAGAGAGGGAGGGAGACCCTTGACTTTCGGCGATTTATTGTCTATAGGCTTACCAACCTTTACAATCCATGGGAGAAAAACGCTTTTAACTTTATGAAATGGATACTTCTGTCATGATTTTTGGTTTGTTTTTAAGGGAAAGCTACCTTTCACGAAATTTCACAGCAGAACCACACTTCGTTTTGTCTAGTACAGGAGGTATTTATCAACTTTGCACTTGTACAATGTGAGAGAAGACGAAGGAATGAAGGAACAAACAAACGTAAACTGATTGTATTAGCCATCAGCCCAGTACAAGGACTCAGTATCACGAACACATATGTTACAGTTCATGATGTCGATCTCCTCCTCTTAAATGCATATATAGCTGCTCACAGATCTGACTCTTTCTCTGTCGTAATTTGATAAACACGCCATCAAACTTTCTTGCACAGCTAACCCAATACAAAAATGTAGATACCCTATTTCGTACATCTTCGTAAGCTGGATACGCGAATAAAAATGTTTTTCATTCTCGAATCTTTCGTTGCAACTAGTGTAGATGGTTCGCTATATCTATATCGGTGTACATAGAGTTCGCTGATATCCAGACGAAATTGAATGTACGGGTTCCTGAAGACATGTTTGTCCACGTCTTAGAGATATTGTTCTAACTTAAAGCTGAACTTCAATACCTTGTAAAAGGAGCATCTCTCATTTGTTCGTGATGTAGTGTAGGCTACCAACATTCAAGTTGTGAGAGAGAGAGAGAGAGAGAGAGAGAGAGGAAGGGAGGAGAGAGAGACAGAGACAGAGACAGAGAGACAGAGAGACACAGAGAGACAAACACACACGCAGTGAGAGAGAGACAGAGAGAGAGAGAGACAGAGAGAGAGAGAGAGAGAGAGAGAGAGAGAGAGAAAGAAAGAGAGAGACACAGAGAGAGACAAACACACATACACAGTAAGAGAGAGAGAGAGAGAGAGAGAGAGAGAGAGAGAAAGAGAGAGAGATTGTTCGCATTAACGCGCTAAATGTTTGTAACCTTGCTTCGAGTTGTTTTACTTGCAGTATGGTGTGTTGGAAAGTTGAAATTTCGAGCAAAATGGCGAGGTGAGTGACGTTATTTGATTGCTGATATACCTGTGTACTGCAATCGAATCCTGCATTTCGCATGGGTGCACAAAGGGAGATCACTAAGGAAGATTCACTTACTTTTTTAGAATGGTTACACCGTCGTGTATTGTACTAATCTCTTGGGACATCTTGCCTCTATGCAAGTCTCTTACTGTGAATGACTGCTTTCTGTTGCCTAACACAAACCTTCATTTACAATTATTGTAAGCAGTTGTGCATGACATTCCTGCGCAATCTCTGTCCTGTACTCTACTTTGGCAAAGGTGCGTGGTTTGATTAAACGACAAACTTCCACGTAGAATATGTCAGATGTACCTCGGCGGAGTCCAACCCAGAACTGATGTTTTAACGAGAATCCTTTTCCGTCAGCAATTTCGTGGACATCCTGACAAACTGTATAATGCAGACTGGACGTTATCTGTTATCCCCTATTGGAATGACAGCCATAAAGATATAGTTTATGGCCCTTAGGCAGTAGGCCAGTGTGTGCTGCATGCCAGGGTATGCGTTCCACACTCAAGAGACTACTAGCGGGCGCTCAAATGAACTGTAGCGTCAGGCCTCTCTAGCAGAACATGCTGCCTGAATTCTACAGGCCATGGAAGAGATGGTGTGATACCTCTACCGCTGTGGCTGCCTTGGCGGAGGTTTGCGCTCTCCGAGTGCTCCCTAGCTCAGTTTGCTACTGGGGTCTCAGCCCCAAGCCGTATTTCACACGGTGGATGGAGTGGCCAAAGAAGCCAACTTGCATGCGTATGAGAAGCTCAGAGCATAACTGATGCCCAATTTTGAGGTTATCCTTATATTCTCATTTACAAAAAAAAAACCCGGTAGTTTCACTCATCGTTGCAATACCGTTATTTAAAATTTAAAATCCCTTGCCGTGCCAGGTTGGCAATGATCCAAGTCCTCAGGCATAATATTCGAATCAATAATCCTCACTGCAGATGCGCCAACTGATTTACTTTGACATGCGTCATATCGACGTGGGTTACGGGTGAATGTCGATAAAATAGTTCTTGGTAGCCAATGGGAGAGAGTCTTGTCAAGCATAACATATGGTTTCCTGCTGTAGAAATGCTTCACGTCGTCAATGACAATAGGATGTTGATGTCATGTCAATGCAGTCTAGCACTACTATTGCTCTTACAGACTTTGGTTTAGAGGCTGACATATTGAAGTCTGTCGTAGTCTCCTTCTAACATTTGCAAAGGAAGATGTTTTGTGGCCCATGGTGATTTGGAGCTTTTATTTTCGCAATATCTTGCATTTGTTGTAACAAGGCATTATATCCAGTAAAACATACCCATCTGTAATCAAATTGACCGACGTTTGAAAAGAAAGAGTCAATGCCTTTGGCCGGATTATGCATGCACATTGATGCACAGAGCAAATTAGCGATACACACACTACGAAATTTATTAGATCTGGTATTGGATAAAGTGAACTTATACAAAATAGTGGAGAACTAAAAATAAAATAAAACATAAGATAAAAGCAATATGCTGTTTTGTGGCAAATGCTGTTCTTTTCAGTCGAAGCTGACGATCTTATTCGGCACGGTAACTCACGTGAGAAAAGACGCTACATCGCAGGGGATACATGCGTCCGAAATGATATGCTGCATGAGCGAAATTGATTCGGTAATCCCATCTGACTGCACCGTGAAAGCAGGAATAGAGTGTGAGACAACTCGTTTCGCTCTCGCAGTTCCCAGAGCAGCTGCGTGTCACCAGCTGGCATACTGTAGAAATGACAACAGGTGGTCGTCAGGCGAAACCATCAGTTGAGTATACAGGAAGGAGACAAACACAGAAGTGGGGCCGGGGTGGCGTCACAGAAGTTGGCTGAGGTGGAGATGTGCGGAGTCAGGGTTGGCTGAGGT
>JAWQFJ010000899.1:0-5000 GCA_034096865.1 Theodoxus fluviatilis | reverse complement strand
GAGGAGTAGGAGGGGGAGGAGGAGGGGGGGGGTAGGGAGGAGGAGGAAGAGGAGGAGGAGGGAGGAGGAGGAAGAGGAGGAGGAGCAAAAGAGATAGGAGGAAGATAAGGAGGAATAGGATAAGAAGAAGGAGGATAACGAGAAGGAGGAAGATAAGGAGGAAGAGGATAAGGAGGATAAGGAGAAGGAAAAGGAGGAGGAGGAGGAGGAGGAGGAGGAGGAGGAACAGAAGGAGGAGGAGGAGGAGGAGGAGGAGGAGGAGGAGGAGGAGGAGAAGGAGGAGGAGGAGCAGGAGCAGGACGAGCAGAAGGAGGAGCAGAAAAATGGGAAGGAGGAGCAGAAAGAGGAGTAGCAGAAAGAGGAGGAGAAGAACGAGGACGAGGAGGAGGGGAAGTAGGAGGAGCTGGAGCAGCAGGAGGAGGAGGAGGAGAAAAAGGATGAGGAGGAAGACAAGGAGGAGAAGGGGGAGGAGGAGGATAAGGGGAGGGGAAGGACGAGGAGAAGGAGGAAGATGAGGAGGAGGAAGAGGAGGAGGAGAAGAAGGACAAGGGCGAGAAAGAGGAGAGGAGAAAGAGAAGAAGAAGAAGGAGGAGGAGGAGGAGGAGGAGGAGGAGGAGGAGGAGGAGGAGGAGGAGGAGGAGGAGGAGGAGGAGGAGGAGGAGCCGAAAGAGGAGGAGGAAAAGTAATGATAAAGGTTCTCATTTTATATCGTAACTCTCCACCCATTGATGGATGCTTAAACAGCACACTTACACCACCCGGTCAACAGACCACTGAATTTCTCACTCCAACAGCATCTTCACTCCCTGGCAAGATTGCAGTCAGGCTACGAATGAACGCGCCAAAGTTAGCGACCCACTTTTTCCCTTCTTTCCTATCCCAAAATAACATGGATCAAATTGAACATTTTGGCTGGAATGTCCTACCACACCGACCGTATTTTCCGGATTTGGCGCCTTCAGGTTTTATCTGTACTGCGCGCTGAAATGTTGACTATGCGGGCATCAATAGCTCAACAACAAAATCTTTGCTGAAAATATCGTCGTCATCGTTGCTGTGAAAAAGTGGGTCGCCTGCATTGGTTTTTACGAGCCCGGCATCCGGACTCTTGTTCATTGTTGCCAATGGTGGTGACTGGGGAAAAAGTAATGTTTGATGAAGGGCTACACCCGAAACGTTTGTTTTCATACTAAACCTGAGATTCCAACATCTCCCAGCGATCATTGTGATCATTATTTGTAATGTTTTGTAGCTGAAGACGAGCTCTATCCAACAATGTTATTGTGCTCCCTGCATCTGTTGTAGTGTCCCTGGAAAGGAAAAGAAGGCAATACTTTTGGGGTGACTCTCGTAGTTCATATGCACAGCTGCCGTGAGAGCGACAAATACTTTATCATCACCACTCGCTCCTTTGTGGGAGTCATCTGATAGCAGTGATGACGGTGTTACAACAACAATAAGAAAACAACAACAATCTTTATTTTTGTGCCCTCGAAAGTAAATGTGCACAGGGGACTTTCCTTCTCGGTGGCAACACCGCAAAGCCGCGTATGTGCTATCCGTCCTGCGCCGCATAGACGCGAGAGAAAAAAATGTAAAGGCTTGCAATTGCTGACACTTGTTGACACCGGGCCTATACCTCTCAAAGCTCTTGCTTTCCTTGCGTCTGTGCAACCCTGGTCTCGTTTCACTCCTGGGAGGGGAGACGCAAAGAGACTTAAAGCACATTCTGCGCAGCTTCAATCGCCGAACCCACTGGTCATAAGCGACTAAAGTTCAAGCGCGCTGACCACTCGGGAGATTGGGGGTGAGGGCGAAAGAAGGGTGAGGGAGGGTGTGCGTGAATGTTGAGAAAAAAAGAAAAAGGACCTGACATCTGGGCTGCGGTGAAGTATCGTTTCTCAGAGAGAAGGAGCCCACTAACATATGCAGGTTACCAAAAGTAAGCTTGTGGTTGCCCATCTAAGAAGCCAAAATGCGTCTTGTTGCTTTATTTCCTCGTGTGTTGTCACGTGTCACGGGCGGCTGGCCTAATAACGAGAAGTGTTGACCTTGTCGACCTTTTCGCAGACTGCAACTTCTGTTTCAAGACTCCATGCATAATGATGATGATGATATATGGAGTTTACGGCCTGTCGGCCATTGTAGAACAATTAAAATAATAGGTGAGTAACAGAAAGTCTAGATTTCCCTAGGTATTCACCTCTTACGAATCGCATAGGGAGACGCGGTATGTCAGTTCTCCCCCCCCCCCCCCCCCCCCCATCCCCCTGTGATAGGGAGACGCGGTGGGTCAGTTCTCCCTCCCCCCCATCCCCCTGTGGTAGGGAGACGCGGTGGGTCAATTTTCCCCCCCAATCCCCCTGTGGTAGGGAGACGCGGTGGGTCAATTCTTACCCCCAACCCACAGGGGTACTCCGTGAAGAAACCAGATGTGCTGATGGTGAAGGATCAGAGAGGGAAGAACCCTTTGGGGATTGGGGTGTGTGGAGGTGGGGGTGGGGGTGGGGGTGAAGGTTGGAGGATATTGGGAAGAGAATGAGAATGTGATTCCTGAGTGCAGAGAGGGAGTGTATAACTGTCGAGAATCAGCGCAATTCATTATTCTTATATTTCGAAACATAATAGTGTGGAATGCTTGAAAAGAGTTACATCAGTATGAACAATTTCTTTGTTTCGTTTTCGAGAAGCATACAAATACTGCTTTGAAGTTATGCAAAAGTGCTGTCAGGATAAAAGAGAACCTTTCAAATTATGTCGATAACGACTGGCATAGACACCATTCATCATGTTTACTTTGAGCTTGGTAGTCCCTGCAACTGCACAGTTTAGCAGCGACAATAAAGGTCTAGCTTCAAAGTTCACGATAGTTTAAGTACAGAAAAATACCACGTGTTTTACCTGTTTCACAACTTCTTAATTTTCATATCATTCCCGCATCTAAATCCTTGCCCAGTAATGTTGCCGATTTCCAAATGCAAACACTGAGAGGCCAAGAAAGTGATCGCTACCCCATTCAGGACATTGAAACGAGGACTAGAGTCGGCCTGACTGGTTTAAGAGAAATCGATTCTTAGTGCTTTTGTTATCAATTGCTCTAACTACGTATATCGCCTTCCTTTCTGAACCACCTCTGTTTGGCACACCATGGGTCGTTGACAGATATCAACAGCTGAATATTATTTTTAGTCTGGTAAACTGACCATGTCCATTGCTGTTAGCTCAACCAACATTGATCTTCAGTGATAGTGAAACAACCTAGATATGTATGACCAATTTCATCACGGACGTCTCGGCAGATTCTCGAGTCTTGTGACCTTGAAAACCTCAGAGACTTACACAAGATATCCATGTGAGTGGTCATCATTTGACTATATGTATTATTCATGCTTTAATGTCACTTCCTTCATGTATTAGCATTAATCATATGTGGGTCATTCTCGGGTATTGCCGGCGAAAGAGTCTCTAGCACAGTTCATATCACGTGATGAAACTAATCCGTCCGGAATATTCATAAGAAGGTCACACGAGAAGCTTGTGGGATAGCACTCTGCTTCCTGACATACTCTGTTAGAGTAGTTCAAAGACTATTTCGCACAAAACTAATAAATTACGCTTGTTTAGGCAATAAACAAGCGTTTATTCGATAAAATAACATGTGTGTGTTGAAATGGAAATATATTTTGACATCTGAATGATTTCTGTAACTAGAGGAAAAAATAGTATCCAGAACGAACTATTTTTGGCGCAGTGCTGTAATGCGAAGGGTCAAGTCTGTTACGCATTTATTGCGAACTGCGCCAGTCACTACTGACTCGGGTTCACAGAATGCCTCCAAATGTGAATCCAACTTTAGGTCAGTGGGCCTCCGAGTTCGGCGTACTCTGCCTCCTTTCCTCCACCTGTAGGCCTCGTTGCTCTGGGTCCCCGGGAGTGCTCTCCCTGGAGGGTTGAATGTCTGTACCTTTAGTAAGAGCTCCCTTAGTCCTGTGTTTCATTACTAAACGTCATAATAAGAAACCAGAGTATATTATGTTTGTAAGACACACCGTTGTCCTTTTTTCATTGTCGTGTAGTGGATGGTTGCAACAGATACCATCAACGTTAAAAACATTTGCTTACACTATAAGCTACAGGGATCTTTTGGAAATCCATGAAAGTTTACAACGTCCATGTGTGTCCATGTCCACTCAGCGCAGCATCACAAAACAGGCTCTCCCACTCGCGGGCACACATACACACACACACGCACGCACGCACACACACACACACACGCGCGCGCACACGCACACATGCAGAGGCAAACACACAGATGGGCGCGCAGACAGAGGCACAAACACACAGAGGGGTGCGCAGACACACACACACACACATACACACACACCCAAAAACACGCGCGCACACACACACACGTGCGCGCGCGCGCGCGCACACACACACACACACACACACACACGCTTAGTGTAGTGAGAGTAAGAATAACAATCATCCCATAGGTGTGCTTTTGACAGAGGGTAAATTGTGTCTTCAGAAAGCAATCAAAACTACATGTTAATGGTCAGACACGCCAATAGCCAAGCAAGTAAACAAATGACAAACAACCTCTTCTATACCTCCCCCCTCCCTCTTTCCCCTCTTCTCTCCTCCATAAACAGCTGAACTCTTTTATGAAGCCATTGTGTTTACCTACGAATATGTTTACAACTACAGGCTCAAGGTTCTCAGTGCCATTCCTGTTTGTCATAACATTTTGAGTATCCATTCAAGCGAGAGAAGATTTATCACAGGTTTAACGCTAGGAAGGCCTATGAATACACATCCGATGGCATTCATACTTGGAAAGACTCAAGTGTAGCACGTCCATTATGGTGGCAGAGTATGACATTTTCAACAACTTCCTGACGAGAAAGCCGCCCTTTAGGTTGTAATACAAAGCAGTTTGTTCGTATGAAGAACCGCTATCCCGTAATTTCACTGTCGCTTTTCACGTGGAAGAAGCA
>JAWQFJ010000898.1:46054-48048 GCA_034096865.1 Theodoxus fluviatilis | reverse complement strand
GTCTTTTGGACATGGTCAATGTGTCCCCCCTCACCAGAGCCTGTTGTCTACAGTGCCCCCTCAGAGTCTTTCCAATGCCCCACAACTACCCATCCCCCCACCCCCACCCCCCCAACCCCCCATGTATCCTTCTAATAAGCCATAAGACTGGAGAGACCATGCATTCCCACCTTGACTTCTACATGCCCCCACAAGACTTGAATTCCCACAGCTAGGTGTGTGACCAGAATGCTGCCTACAACAACAGACTGGAGCAGCCTGTCACCACCAGACTAGAATTCCCACAGCTAGGTCTGTGACCAGAAGACTGCTATGGAATGCTGCCTACAACAACAGACTGGAGCAGCCTGCCACCACTAGACTTGAATTCCCACAGCTAGGTATGTGACCAGAAGACTGCTATGGAATGCTGCCTACAACAACAGACTGGAGCAGCCTGCCACCACTAAACTTGAATTCCCATAGCTAGGTCTGTGACCAGAAGACTGCTATGGAATGCTGCCTACAACAACAGACTGGAGCAGCCTGCCCCCACTAAACTTGAATTCCCATAGCTAGGTCTGTGACCAGAAGACTGCTATGGAATGCTGCCTACAACAACAGACTGGAGCAGCCTGCCACCACTAAACTTGAATTCCCATAGCTATGTCTGTGACCAGAAGACTGCTATGGAATGCTGCCTACAGCAGACTGGAGCAGCCTGCCACCACCAGACTAGAATTCCCACAGCTAGGTCTGTGACCAGAAGACTGCTATGGAATGCTGCCTACAGCAGACTGGAGCTGGTTCACTCTAGCAGATCTCACCATAGCGGTCTGTGTCCAGGGAGACCGAGTGGACCACACCAGGCAGTTTGGTCAGCACTGTGGACCTCAGTTCTCCTTCCATCAGCACCATCTGCAGACTGTCACTGCTCAGCTCCTGGGAGAGGAATGACAGAGTATTGGTAAATCAGAGCTTAGAAAAACCATGAAATGGAGATACATGAGACCTTAACGTCCATCTCTCTCTCTCTCTCTCTCTCTCTCTCTCTCTCTCTCTCTCTCTCACTCTCACTCTCACTCACACACACACACACACACGCACTCATGCACACTCATGCACACTCACACACACGCACATACACACACACGCACATACACACACATGCACACACACACACTCATGCACACACACACTCATGCACACACACACACACACATGCACACACACACACACACATGCACACACACGCACACACACACACACACACACACTCACGCAAACACACACACACACACACACTCACACACATATGCACATACATACACACACACATGCACATGCAAACACACACTTATACAAACAAATGCATCTGAAAACTGTACAGTACACAGTTGTGACTTGATTCACTGTCTGTGAGACTAATGCCACAGACACAGGTCATCAATCTCAGGAGCTCACCTCGGCTTGTCCGTCAGGCATGAAAATGTAGGCACCGCTCTTGTCTCTGAAAGGGTTGCTCCAAGACCCAGTCCCATAAGTCATCATCTTGATTACCACATCCCGAACTACACCAGGGTACTTCAACGTCACTCTCTGCCAAAGAGAAGTAAGTTCTCAGATTTTTCAGTTGTTTTATTCTTCCCATTATGGATGAACAAAAACATAATAAACATAAACTAACAACAACAAAAATTCATTCAAAAGTTACAAATCAAAGGAAATGTGCAATCTCCTATAAAATTGAACAGAATTTGACAGTTCAAGAATAAGAAAGTAGACAGTGTAAGGATGTGAATTTAGTATCTAAATAATTTTTTTCCATCTGTAAACAACACAAACTAAAATCAGGATTCAATGGAGCACTGGAGGAAACGTGAAACCTGCAAAGTATCTCATTCTGCACTCTGAGGTGCGTTTACTAGCACCACGATATGCAGGCAAAGGCAACTGAAAAGGCCTTTCAGTTTCCAGTCTTTTTCAAAGTGACTGCTGTATTCACACACGAGTCC
>JAWQFJ010000898.1:23554-43554 GCA_034096865.1 Theodoxus fluviatilis | reverse complement strand
TGCATGCATGCATGGATGGATGGATGGATGGATGGATGGATGGATGGATGGATGGATGGATGCATGGATGGATGGATGGATGGATGGATGGATGCATGCATGGATGGATGGATGGATGGATGGATGGATGGATGGATGGCGTTTTACAGCTTTTCAGCCTTTTTAGGTTATATAAGGCCATAGAGAATGGAATCACTAGAATTATTTAGAGTAAGCGCAAATCGAGTCACGATGTCATTCGTTATTTGCCTCTTACAAATCACATAGGGAGACACGGTGGGTCTATTCTGACCACCAACCCACAGAAGAATAGAAGAAAACTTTTGGGCTTTGCAAGAGCTCAATGTGAGCACTCATCCCAGAACATTTTCATTTTCCCTTTCAAAATAAAACGTGCCTCAGGGGCAGGTTTCCCAGGACGAGGATTTGCTAGCAAAGTTAGTCAAGGGAAATCCAGCTGAGGTGCGTTTTGTTTTAAAAACTCCACGCAGCTGCTCACCGTGAGCACTCCTTTCTGAACCTTTTTTTAAAATAATTTATGAAACAAGCCTCAGCTAGATTGCCCTTGAGTAACACTGCTGATTATCCTAGTCCTGGAATTCCCACTGCTGCAGTTGCTTGTGGCTAGTGGATGCAGCATTCAAAGCTATGTGGATCATACAGTTGCATCCTTGAGCAAGGTGCTTTACTCATAATGCTTCTCCCCACTCAGGAGTAAAACAGGCACCTGTGAGGACAAAGCTGGAAAATTGTGAAAAAAGACTTTGCCACGCTCACTCTAAGCCTGGCTGCATGCTCCCCAGGGGGCTGAGACGGTGTTGGAATGATCAAGAGAGTGGCCTGATGACCAGGGGGCTGAGACGGTGTTGGAATGATCAAGAGAGTGGCCTGATGACCAGGGAGCTGAGACGGTGTTGGAATGATCAAGAGAGTGGCCTGATGACCAGGGGGCTGAGACGGTGTTGGAATGATCAAGAGAGTGGCCTGATGACCAGGGGCTGAGACGGTGTTGGAATGATCAAGAGAGTGGCCTGGTGACCAGGGAGCTGAGACGGTGTTGGAATGATCAAGAGAGTGGCCTGATGACCAGGGAGCTGAGACGGTGTTGGAATGATCAAGAGAGTGGCCTGGTGACCAGGGAGCTGAGACGGTGTTGGAATGATCAAGAGAGTGGCCTGATGACCAGGGAGCTGAGACGGTGTTGGAATGATCAAGAGAGTGGCCTGATGACCAGGGGGCTGAGACGGTGTTGGAATGATCAAGAGAGTGGCCTGGTGACCAGGGGGCTGAGACGGTGTTGGAATGATAAAGAGAGTAGCCTGGTGACCAGGGAGCTGAGACGGTGTTGGAATGATCAAGAGAGTGGCCTGATGACCAGGGAGCTGAGACGGTGTTGGAATGATCAAGAGAGTGGCCTGATGACCAGGGAGCTGAGACGGTGTTGGAATGATCAAGAGAGTGGCCTGATGACCAGGGGGCTGAGACGGTGTTGGAATGATAAAGAGAGTAGCCTGGTGACCAGGGAGCTGAGACGGTGTTGGAATGATCAAGAGAGTGGCCTGATGACCAGGGGGCTGAGACGGTGTTGGAATGATCAAGAGAGTGGCCTGATGACCAGGGGGCTGAGACGGTGTTGGAATGATCAAGAGAGTGGCCTGATGACCAGGGAGCTGAGACGGTGTTGGAATGATAAAGAGAGTGGCCTGGTGACCAGGGAGCTGAGACGGTGTTGGAATGATCAAGAGAGTGGCCTGATGACCAGGGAGCTGAGACGGTGTTGGAATGATCAAGAGAGTGGCCTGGTGACCAGGGAGCTGAGACGGTGTTGGAATGATCAAGAGAGTGGCCTGATGACCAGGGAGCTGAGACGGTGTTGGAATGATCAAGAGAGTGGCCTGATGACCAGGGAGCTGAGACGGTGTTGGAATGATCAAGAGAGTGGCCTGATGACCAGGGGGCTGAGACGGTGTTGGAATGATCAAGAGAGTGGCCTGGTGACCAGGGGGCTGAGACGGTGTTGGAATGATAAAGAGAGTAGCCTGGTGACCAGGGAGCTGAGACGGTGTTGGAATGATCAAGAGAGTGGCCTGATGACCAGGGAGCTGAGACGGTGTTGGAATGATCAAGAGAGTGGCCTGATGACCAGGGAGCTGAGACGGTGTTGGAATGATCAAGAGAGTGGCCTGATGACCAGGGGCTGAGACGGTGTTGGAATGATCAAGAGAGTGGCCTGATGACCAGGGGGCTGAGACGGTGTTGGAATGATCAAGAGAGTGGCCTGATGACCAGGGGGCTGAGACGGTGTTGGAATGATCAAGAGAGTGGCCTGATGACCAGGGAGCTGAGACGGTGTTGGAATGATCAAGAGAGTGGCCTGATGACCAGGGGCTGAGACGGTGTTGGAATGATCAAGAGAGTGGCCTGATGACCAGGGAGCTGAGACGGTGTTGGAATGATCAAGAGAGTGGCCTGATGACCAGGGGGCTGAGACGGTGTTGGAATGATCAAGAGAGTGGCCTGATGACCAGGGGGCTGAGACGGTGTTGGAATGATCAAGAGAGTGGCCTGATGACCAGGGAGCTGAGACGGTGTTGGAATGATCAAGAGAGTGGCCTGGTGACCAGGGAGCTGAGACGGTGTTGGAATGATCAAGAGAGTGGCCTGATGACCAGGGAGCTGAGACGGTGTTGGAATGATCAAGAGAGTGGCCTGATGACCAGGGAGCTGAGACGGTGTTGGAATGATCAAGAGAGTGGCCTGATGACCAGGGAGCTGAGACGGTGTTGGAATGATCAAGAGAGTGGCCTGATGACCAGGGGGCTGAGACGGTGTTGGAATGATCAAGAGAGTGGCCTGATGACCAGGGGGCTGAGACGGTGTTGGAATGATCAAGAGAGTGGCCTGATGACCAGGGGGCTGAGACGGTGTTGGAATGATCAAGAGAGTGGCCTGGTGACCAGGGAGCTGAGACGGTGTTGGAATGATAAAGAGAGTAGCCTGATGACCAGGGAGTAAAAGAGTGCAGTTTGGGCACCCATCAATGGGGGGAAAGTGGCTATAAGGAAAAGAGCACCTCTACCTTTACTTTCACACTCAGGATAGACTGGAGGAAGGATGGATGGATGGATGGATGGATGGATGGATGGATGGATGGATGGATGGATGGATGGATGGTGTTTTACGGCCTATCAGCCTTTGAAGGCTACATAAGGCCAGTAAGCACGAAAATTACTAGAGCATTTTAGAGTAAACGCAATTCAAGTCACAGTGTCCCTAGTCATTCGCCTCTTACGAATCTCGTAGGGAGACGCGGTGGGTCAATTTTTACCCCGAACCCACAGGGGGACTGGAGAAAGGAGGCTTTTGTGTCAAGTAACAGCTTTTTCATACTGACCCCCCAAAAAAGAGTGAAAAGAAAAAAGTGCATGTCACTCTCATATCTCCAGAATTTTAGAAAGACAAATCCCAATTCTAGTGCAATGTGCTCAAGATCCATTCAAGTATAAATACAGCAGTTTGCAGTCAGTTCCCAGTTGAAACTGATGAAGGATTTGATAAATCAATAATTTGCCATTTTGACAAATCTTTTACTTCTGGACTCTTGTATCACAGAACTCATTATCATAGAGAATGGTTACTCAACGGACGTTAACACTGGCATTACAAGAGTGGAAAGAAATTATCTGATCAACAGAAAGAGATGGACATATCTCTCACCCAGATCTGAATTGGACAACTATTTGATAGCACAAAGAAAGGGGGTGGGGTGGGGGGAGATGGGGGGGGGGGGGGGGGGGGGGGGGGAAGTTACAACATCAGTATAGGCCAGTATTGAAACATGTGTGAAAAAATTATAAAATGGTCTGAAACAGCGAACATTCCTGATCAGCATGTGGCTGTCTCATCTTGCTCACAACCACTCTCAGTCATTCAGTAGAAATCCATGCACTTTAGCTGTCCAGTTGTCCAGTGAGCTCCCTGCGCTGCCTAGCAGTACCTGGAACTGTTCAAGATGGGGAGTCAGGGTGCCAGGCAGAAAGGCGGGGTTGATCTGGGTCTTCACGGCCTTGCCACTCTTGTTGTCCACCACCAGCACCGGCACCCTGCTGTAGAAGTGCACCAGCTCCATCCTGGACGTGGTCAGCGCGTTGGTCACCACCAGGTTGCTGTCCATCCACACACAAAGTCGTATTGGACAGGCATCAACTGTGAAGTACTGTGTGTAGTTATATGTCTGCTAAGTATCACTTCTTGGACAGGCATCAACTGTGAAGTACTGTGCATAGTTATATGTCTGCTAAGTATTACTTCTTGGACAGGCATCAACTGTGAAGTACTGTGTGTAGTTATATGTCTGCTAAGTATCACTTCTTGGACAGGCATCAACTGTGAAGTACTGTGTGTAGTTATATGTCTGCTAAGTATCACTTCTTGGACAGGCATCAACTGTGAAGTACTGTGTGTAGTTATATGTCTGCTAAGTATCACTTCTTGGACAGGCATCAACTGTGATTGTGAAGTACTGTGTGTAGTTATTTGTCTGCTAAGTATTACTTCTTGGACAGGCATCAACTGTGAAGTACTGTGTGTAGTTATATGTCTGCTAAGTATTACTTCTTGGACAGTCATCAACTGTGAAGTACTGTGTGTAGTTATATGTCTGCTAAGTATTACTTCTTGGACAGGCATCAACTGTGAAGTACTGTGTGTAGTTATATGTCTGCTAAGTATTACTTCTTGGACAGGCATCAACTGTGAAGTACTGTGTGTAGTTATTTGTCTGCTAAGTATTTCTTCTTGGACAGGCATCAACTGTGAAGTACTGTGTGTAGTTATATGTCTGCTAAGTATTACTTCTTGGACAGGCATCAACTGTGAAGTACTGTGTGTAGTTATATGTCTGCTAAGTATTACTTCTTGGACAGGCATCAACTGTGAAGTATTGTGTGTAGTTATTTGTCTGCTAAGTATTACTTCTTGGACAGGCATCAACTGTGATTGTGAAGTACTGTGTGTAGTTATATGTCTGCTAAGTATTACTTCTTGGACAGGCATCAACTGTGAAGTACTGTGTGTAGTTATATGTCTGCTAAGTATTACTTCTTGGACAGGCATCAACTGTGAAGTACTGTGGGTAGTTATATGTCTGCTAAGTATTACTTCTTGGACAGGCATCAACTGTGAAGTACTGTGTGTAGTTATATGTCTGCTAAGTATTACTTTTTGGACAGGCATCAACTGTGAAGTACTGTGTGTAGTTATATGTCTGCTAAGTATTACTTCTTGGACAGGCATCAACTGTGAAGTACTGTGTGTAGTTATATGTCTGCTATGTATCACTTCCATGAAGCTGACTCCTGCCTGCTACATTTTGTCTCAAATGCACACAAAGATGGAATGCATGAATAATGAATGAATTAAAAATGAGTGAATGAAAGAAAACAAAATTTGTAAATGAATAAATGATCAACAAGTAAACAAAGAAATGAATGGAAGCATGGATGGATAAATAGATAGATGAAGAATGAAGGAAGGAGGGAAGGACAGGCTTAATTCCGGTATAAAGTTATCTCCACTGCCTCTATTCCATGCCATTATCATGCTTCCACAAATGTGCTCCAAACAGATTCGACATAAAACTCAAAGTAGGGGGGTAGGTTGCAAGGGAATGTAGAAATAAGCACTGGGAACCGCCCCACGCTAGCTGCCAAGAAAATGTCACGTTGCAAAAGTGGCCATTCACATATAACTGCAGGGGAAAGCATTATCCACCTGGACATAGGCATAGCATGTACCTACCTGGACACAGGTAAAACATTACCCACCTGGACACATCTGTAATGATGACTGGCTTTTCAGGTTCTGTTCCAGCATTCCACTCATACACCTGCACAGCAAAAGATGTTTAAATTGACTGTGGATCAATATACAGTCTTGACACCAGCAGCAACTTCAGGATGAGTAAAGTGACAAATGGGAAATCAAGCAGGTCGATTATTCTCCTGGAAACACAACATGACATTTGTCAAGGTTCTCTGCCTGCCATAAAAGGCTGAAGAACACATCTTTTGTCAATTACAGTACACTCACTTAAAATGTATCGACCCACACAAATGCTTGCTGTAATTATAAACATATTCTGTGGACAGTAATTCAGTTACATGCCTGGATAGTTGTTTTGTGGTCTGTTGTTAGTGTGGCTCGAGTGGAAGAGCGTGAGAAGAGAAAAACTGATGGAGCTTTGAACAGTCAACTGTACTTCTCAGATGGCGGTTTAGGAACTATTTATTCGTACGCATGCGCAAGCTTCGTAACGATGCAGTAGCAGTTACTTCCCTTGTTCCTGATAATACGACTATAGTTAACTCAATATAAAACTATCTCATCTGTGTTTCAATGTCAGTGTCTTAATTGGTAGTTTTGCGCAGCCACTGAAATTCCCCTTCTGTGTAAACTGACCACATGTATGTGCACATACATGGGCAAACTTGTGCATATACAAAACACACACACATACACAAACACATGCATGCACACATGCATGCATGCAAACACACACACACACACAAACACATAAACACACACACACACACACACACACACAAACACACACACACACTAACACACACTGTGACGGATTCATACTTTTCACCCTCTTTATTGTTTTGATGATTTGAGTGTGTTTTAATTAAGACTGAAGCCTTTAACGTTTTCCTAACTGAGAAAAAACTGTCCCCTGTTGGATCTTAGTCTCAGAGAATCTTGGTGACCTTGACTGAGTTGAGTTGTTTTTCTGGGGCGGACGCCACATGGCTTGTTTTTGTATATCTAGCACTTCCTGGGAGATAGGGGTGACCTGTGGCCTTTTTGCCCTGAAGGCGGTTTTTCTGCCAAGTCAGCATTCTGTCCAAGAGTTCCGCGCATGCGTAGAAGTGCTTGATGTGTTTTTATAAAACCATTTGCCTGGCTCGAATGAGTTAGTTAGCGGAAGGACAGGGTACTGGAACAGACCCACTTCAACACCAGCTACACTCCGTGCGTCTGACTCCCCCAGAGCACGTAAAACTTTCTCACCCGCCAAACCGAAGCAGTGAGAGTTGTGAAGACTCTCACCCCTAATAGCTGACCCACGCGCTGGCGCGCCTGCTGCTGGAGCGAGGCCCGCTTCAAACCTCTCCCGAGAGCGTCTGCCACGCTTGCCTGCACGCCCGCCGGTCTACAAACGCCTCACGCCAAAAGCTGTCGTCTGCTCGAACTCGCTCGCCCCCCTCGCCTGGTCTGCGAGTGTCACGGAGCAGAGAACGCTCCACCTCCAAAAAGGTTCGTCTTGTGGTGCTCTCTTGTGTGTAGCTCTTCGCAAAGGAACGCGAAGGAGCATGATTGATGGCCTTTTGTTTCTCGCTAGACGAGAACTGGACTGTGAGTCCATAGAATTAAATAGGCTGTGAGCCTAAAGATTTTAGTTAAGAAATTCGTCGATGGAACCATCCACCAAGGTATCGTGAGTACTCACTAGATTGAACTTTTAAACTGACTCTGAATCTAAAGAACTGAACTCTTGAACTCTTTTTCTCCACAGAAACATAGGTTAATTATTCCCTGCCCGAAACCACGTGGGTATACATTTATCTGTTTGAACTACAGTGAAAGCCACAAAAGGGGCAACTGATTGTTTATTTGCTTTTCTGATTATTAAATCATTTTTGTAAATTGTCACTCTTGTGTCAGTTTAAATTATTGCATGAGCATGCAAGTTTATTTTCCTTTGTTGGCGTCACTCCTCAGACCCCTAGACACAAGCGCATAGCGCCGAGCCGGTGTTTTAAGAAACACAAGAAAGGAGTAACGTCACAACATGGGGGCTTCGTCCAAGATTTGGAAGCAATTGTATTGTTCAGAGTTTTGTAGGGCATGAAGAATTGTGTTGTGTGACCTATCACCTGTGGTACACCATTGCCTTTTTCAGTAGCGCTGTTGCATTTGAACTGCTCACCATTGTGTTGTTGTGGATACTTCCTCTTGCAGTGTGAACCTGTTGGTCGTGAGTGGCTCTGATATTTCCCTTTCCCAATTGTAGAGTTGATATTTTGTCAGGATGGCGGAAGGGGTGGAGAATTTGCCGACTCTTGGCGAGATTTTGTCATTGGATCGGGCGGGACTAGATAGTTTGATTGGGAGATTTAACTTGGAAGCAAGCGGGGGTGCCACCAAGGCAATTTTGCAGGAAGTGTTGATTAGCTTTGTGCTAGGAGCGCAGCGAGAGAGGGACCGCGAGATTGAAAGGCCAGTGTCTAATGATGATGAGAATTCCGTGGAAGCAACTATCCGCCTAAGAGAGCTAGAGTTGCAAGAAAGAAGGGAAGAGAGAGAAAGGGAAGAGAGAGAGAGAGAAAGGGAAGAGAGAGAGAGACAAAGACGGCATGATCTGGAGATGCGGAAGCTGGAAATTGAGGGAAGAGACAGAGAGAGAGAGCGAGAGAGGGAAGGGAGAGACATCAGACGAGGGCATGAGGGAGCAATTGACCTGAGAAAGTATCAGGGAGTCCCAAAGTTTTCTGAAGAAAACGTAGAAGGCTTCTTTTCTACCTTTGAGAGGCTAGCAGAGAGCCTGGGATGGCAGGTAGACCTATGGTATATTGTGCTTGGTACCGTCTTGACTGGAAAAGCGCAGGAAGTGTACAATTCCCTACCTATGAATGATGTCAGAGATTATGCCATTCTGAAGGACGAAATCCTGAAGAAGTATGCCCTCACCACAGAAGCATACCATCAGAAGTTTAGAAGGTGCAGGAAGGAGGAAAGAGAGACCTACAGAGAATTTGCGTTCCGACTCCACAGCACGTTTGACCGATGGTGTGTGGCTGTTGGTGCGGTTGAGGATCTAGACCGTTTGAAGCAAGTGGTTGTTATGGAGCAATTTAGAAACTCTGTGACGGAAGAGGTGCGAGTCTACTTGGGAGAGAGAAAGGTGGAGGAGGTTGATCAGGCAGCCTCGATGGCTGATGAGTACCATCTGCTCCATGCAAGTAGTGGGCATAGGAAAAGCCGGGATGAGGGGAGAAATCCTAGAACTGGGAAAGGAGAGAAGACAGCTGATGTGTTCAAAGGGAATGGTGGAAGGAAGGAGGAGTTCCGACCTAGAGGGGAGCAGACAGGCCCTTCCAAGGCCCAGTGTTATAAATGCCAGAAGTTTGGTCACTACGCCTGAGATTGCCGTAGTGGTCAAACCCATGCTATGGCGTGGTAAGGTGTGAAACCTTACCTATGTTTATGAAGGTGTGAAACCTTATTTGTGTTGATCAAGGTGTGAAGCCTTACCTGTGTTCATTAAGGTGTGAAGCCTTACCTGTGTTGCTCTAGGTGTGAAACCTTACCTGTGTTTATGAAGGTGTGAAACATTATTTGTGTTGATCAAGGTGTGAAACCTTACCTGTATTGATTAAGGTGTGAAGCCTTACCTGTGTGGATCAAGGTGTGAAGCCTTACCTGTGTTCATTAAGGTGTGAAGCCTTACCTGTGTTGCTCTAGGTGTGAAACCTTACCTGTGTTGATTAAGGTGTGAAGGCTTATCTGTGTTGATTAAGGTGAGAAGCCTAATCAAAGGTGAGGAACCTTGTAATGATGACAGGTGTGAAGCCTGCTTAATTAATGATGAAGGTGAGAAGCCTCATCAAAGGTGAGAAGCCTTGTAATGATGACAGGTGTGAAGCCTGTTTAATTAATGATGAAGGTGAGAAGCCTCATCAAATGTGAGAAGCCTTGTGAAGATGACAGGTGTGAAGCCTGCTTAATTAATGATGAAGGTGAGAAGCCTCATCAAAGGTGAGAAGCCTTGTGAAGATGACAGGTGTGAAGCCTGCTTAATTAATGATGAAGGTGAGAAGCCTCATCAAAGGTGAGAAGCCTTGTGATGATGACAGGTGTGAAGCCTGCTTAATTAATGATGAAGGTGAGAAGCCTCATCAAAGGTGAGAAGCCTTGTAGTGATGACAGGTGTGAAGCCTGCTTAATTAATGATGAAGGTGAGAAGCCTCATCAAAGTGTGGTGAGCTGTTTACCAGAATTTTGAGATGTTTTATGTTGAGTGGCTTTGCTGAAAGCGAATTGGTTTTGAGTCCGGATGGACTGGTAGACTGCACTAAAGTTTTTGCAGCAACAATGTCGATGATGAGATTGCATCTCCTGTTTTGAGTCTTGCTGTGACATAGAAAAGTGCTTTGTCTCTGTTATGAGATGCTTGTTATGCTGATGTGGAGTTTAACTCCCCCCCAAACGTTTTCTTTCATGTGTCAACTGACTGAGGCATGACCAAGTGCTAAAACTTTACTTTTGAGTGGAGACTTGCCTCTCCCAACTCTTTTGTTGGAGTTGCATATGTTCTAGGAAGTGATAACGTGACTTACTGATGTGCTGTCACATGAAAAGAGTTATGAATAGTTCTTAACATCTGAGTCTATGTTTTGAAATTTTCTTGTTAAACTCAGTAAGAAAATTTCACTTTGAAGGGGGAGGGAGTGTGACGGATTCATACTTTTCACCCTCTTTATTGTTTTGATGATTTGAGTGTGTTTTAATTAAGACTGAAGCCTTTAACGTTTTCCTAACTGAGAACAAGAAGGGCAAAGCCCATACGACTCACATGCTTGACCTTGACCTTTATTTGACCTTCAGGTGACCTTCAAGGTCAAGGTCAAACAACTAAACCTACCAATGACATCATACACAAAGAAATGCTTTACACATTTTTCCTACCAAAATACATGTGACCTTGACCCAAGGTCAAGGTCATCCAAGGTCATGCAACACAAAGCTGTTAATTTAAGACATAGGAAGCACAATGGTGCTTATTGGCACTTTCTACCATGAGATATAGTCACTTTTAGTGGTTCACTACCCCATTTTGGTCACATTTCATAAGGGTCAAAGTGACCTTGACCTTGATGATATGTGACCAAATGTGTCTCATGATGAAAGTATAACATGTGCCCCACATAATTATTAAGTTTGAAACAGTTATCTTCCATAGTTCAGGGTCAAGGTCACTTCAAAATATGTATACGATCCAACTTTGAAGAGCTCCTGTGACCTTGACCTTGAAGCAAGGTCAACCAAACTGGTATCAAAAGATAGGGCTTGCTTTGACCTATATACCACTTGTAGCTAAGGTCGCCATTCTCAATAACGTGGGAGAAAATTGGGAAAATGTGAAAAATGACTGTTTTTGAGACCACATTTATGGCTCCTGTGACCTTGACCTTGAAGCAAGGTCAAGTCACTATGTATGTTTTTTGAGGCCTTGTCATCATACACCATCATGCCACATTTGGTGTTGATAGACTTAATAGTCTCCGAGAAAAATCCAACGTTTAAGTTTTTTACGGACGGACGGACGCCCGGACGGACGGACGACACGGCTCAGTACATAGACTCACTTTTGCTTCGCATGTGAGTCAAAAAACTGTCCCCTGTTGGATCTTAGTCTCAGAGAATCTTGGTGACCTTGACTGAGTTGAGTTGTTTTTCTGGGGCGGACGCCACATGGCTTGTTTTTGTATATCTAGCACTTCCTGGGAGATAGGGGTGACCTGTGGCCTTTTTGCCCTGAAGGGTGTTTTTCTGCAAGCTCAGCCCTCTGTCCAAGAGTTCCGCGCATGCGTAGAAGTGCTTGATGTGTTTTTATAAAACCATTTGCTTGTTGAGAATTCGCCAGTTAGCAGAAGGACAGGGTGCGGGAACAGACCCACTTCAACACCAGCTACACTCCGTGCGTCTGACTCCCCCAGAGCACGTAAAACAAGATAAGTACTTGTACCATCCCTGTTTGCCCAAAAGAAAGAGAATTGAGCCGTGATTGATTAATTCCCTTTGGAAGGGGTTGTCACATATAAGGGAGTAAGCTTTCTCACCCGCCAAACCGAAGCAGTGAGAGTTGTGAAGACTCTCACCCCTAATAGCTGACCCACGCGCTGGCACGCTCGCTGCTGGAGCGAGGCCCGCTTCAAACCTCTCCCAAGAGTGTCTGCCACGCTGCCTGCACGCCGGCTGGCCCACAGACGCCTCACGCCAAAAGCTGTCGTCTGCTCAAGCTCGCTCGCCCCTCTCGCCTGGTCTGTGAGTGTCACGGAGCGGAGAACGCTCCACCTCCAAAAAGGTTCGTCTTGTGGTGCTCTCTTGTGTGTAGCTCTTCGCAAAGAAACGCGAAGGAGCATGATTGATGGCCTTTTGTTTCTCGCTAGACGAGAACTGGACTGTGAGTCCATAGAATTAAATAGGCTGTGAGCCTAAAGATTTTAGTTAAGAAATTCGTCGATGGAACCATCCACCAAGGTATCGTGAGTACTCACTAGATTGAACTTTTGAACTGACTCTGAATCTAAAGAACTGAACTCTTGAACTCTTTTTCTCCACAGAGACATAGGTTAATTATTCCCTGCCCGAAACCACGTGGGTATACATTTATCTGTTTGAACTACAGTGAAAGCCACAAAAGGGGCGACTGATTGTTTATTTGCTTTTCTGATTATTAAATCATTTTTGTAAATTGTCACTCTTGTGTCAGTTTAAATTATTGCATGAGCATGCAAGTTTATTTTCCTTTGTTGGCGTCACTCCTCAGACCCCTAGACACAAGCGCATAGCGCCGAGCCGGTGTTTTAAGAAACACAAGAGAGGAGTAACGTCACACACACAAACACTCATACACACTCACACACACACACACACACACACACACACACATACATACATTGTGGCAACATAAGCCCTGGAAGAATATTCAAAGGAGACATTCTGTGTTTTTTTCATGTCAAGGAAACTATCAAAAGTATATTTTTGCTTCAAAAATTAAAACTTAATTGACACTTTTGTAAATTTATTGAAATTCTGGTAAAGTGGTAAGACCTTCTGCACTTCCCTCACACTTCAGGCAGACATTATCTCCACACTTTGTGTCTTCCCTCACACTTCAAGCAGACATGATCTCCACACTTTGTGTCTTCCCTCACACTTCAAGCAGACATGATCTCCACACTTTGTGTCTTCTCTCACACTTCAAGCAGACATGATCTCCACACTTTGTGTCCACAATCTTCCCTGACACAACAAACAAACAAGGAGAGACCAAGGATGGATACAATTCTATGAAAGTAGTCCTCCAAATACTCAAAAACGAGCTTGGACGGATTTAGCATGGGCAGTTCAAGCAGAAGCAGCCCCTGTAACAGATGAGAGCACGGGACACAGGACATAGAGAGGACGTACAGGTTTGACGCTGGAGCGGGGGGGAATGCCATGGACATTGAAGAGGCTTTCTGTGGTGAGAGTATTGATGACCAGCATGGCAATCAGCTCATCCACCGCAGTCATGGCACTCTGCAGCCTGTCCCCACGCAAGAACAACGGACATGTGGCGGTAGAGGGCAAGAGAGGCATCTAGAGCAAAGTCAACACAATAGTCTGCATGGGTCACATGACTGGGGGCAACACAATGGTCTGCATGGGTCACATGACTGGGGGCAACACAATGGTCTGCATGGGTCACATGACTGGGGGCAACACAATGGTCTGCATGGGTCACATGACTGGGGGCAACACAATGGTCTGCATGGGTCACATGACTGGGGGCAACACAATGGTCTGCATGGGTCACATGACTGGGGGCAACACAATGGTCTGCATGGGTCACATGACTGGGGGCAACACAATGGTCTGCATGGGTCACATGACTGGGGGCAACACAATGGTCTGCATGGGTCACATGACTGGGGGCAACACAATGGTCTGCATGGGTCACGTGACTGGGGGCAACACAATGGTCTGCATGGGCCACATGACTGGGGGCAACACAATGGTCTGCATGGGTCACATGACTGGGGGCAACACAATGGTCTGCATGGGTCACATGACTGGGGGCAACACAATGGTCTGCATGGGTCACATGACTGGGGGCAACACAATGGTCTGCATGGGTCACATGACTGGGGGCAACACAATGGTCTGCATGGGTCACATGACTGGGGGCAAAAAGCCTCAGTGTTGTTTCATTGCTTACTTAGCTACTAGCTTCTTTGTTTTCAGGACTTGATACAACAACAACAACAACAGCAACAGATTCTAATATAATGCTAAACAAAATCCGATTATGTCCTTGCTTTTGGTTTCCAATTTTCATCATAGTCCCTTGTTCCAACTTTTTGTTTTGTTTTGTTTCGATTTCTAGTTTGTTTGGGACAACTACAGACAATGTAATCCCCTTTCGTTTCTTTACTGAGGAAACCTCAAAGACAAAGCAATGCAATGTCGCTAAGGAATTTGTGGAATGTTCAAAGCACTAACAATTAACATCACATCAACTTGCTTTAAATCTTTTCCAAACCTAATTCCATCTACTGTTTCCATTATCCCCAAAGATATACCTGTTGGCGTAGTCTCTGACCACGGACTTGCGGGCGGTGCCCGTGATGGCATCGTGATGCTGGAAGAGAGCCAGGGTCTGCCTCGCAGACTTCACACTGGGGTACTTGGCCCTCAGCTTGCTCTCGGCAGCAGCGCCCCAGAAAAAGTGGGAGGATGCCAGACTAAGGCTGTACCAGATCTCTGCCAGTCTGCAACAAGAAGACCAGTATGGTGTGCTTCCTAGGAAGTTGAGATGGTGAGGAATGATGATGACAGTAGCCTGATGACCTGGGGGTAAAAGTGTGCGGTGAGAGCAGCCAATGATGAGGCAAAAGTCACAATATAAAAGGTAGCACCTAGGCCTATAGAACCTGTACTGCATCATTGGCAGTTCCAGAAGCTCTACTAGAAGCAATGTTCCCCTCCTTGCAGCTGCTGCATGTTTCAGTCTCCTCACAGTGGCACTGTCACTGTCTCCTCTTCCTGAACCATCATCATCACTACCACCATCTCTCCTCCTCCTCCAACTCCTCCTCAATGTCTTGTTGCTGATAATGTTGCTCATCATTCTCCTCCTCCTCCTCCAACTTCTCCTCTTCCTCCTCTTTTCCTCTGCATCCCCCACCTCCTCCTCCTCTTCATTCTCTTCTGCACTATAGCTATCCCTCCTGTTCCTCCTCTGATGTTTTTCTTCACACCAAGTGACAAAACCACCATTACCATTTCCTCTCACTCCTCCAGTCTCCTTTTCACAGAGGTGTCAAAAGGCCAGACATTCAGACTGTAACAACAACTGGTTTGCAGTGAGACAAATTGCCAGCTCTCACCTCCACCTGCTTCACAATCAGCAGGCAAGGTATTTGTTGAGGAATCAGTATCATCACTGCCCTCTCAGGTATCTGGTTTTACTCCTGGGAGGGGAGAAGCAGTGTGAGTAAAACATCTTGCTCAAGGATGCAACTCTGGGAACAACATAGCTTTGAAAGCCACACCCACCAGCCGAAAGAGACCACAGGTCAAGCGTGCTGACCACTAGGCCACAGAGCCCCATTGACAATCGAACAGAGAGGTCAAAGGGGACACAGTGTGCAATGAGGTTCATACATCCAACCCAATCTTTTGGAGTATCTCTCCTTCATCAGGAGAGAGAGAGAGGGGGGGGGGGGAGTGGGGGGGGGGGGGGGGGGGGGGAGAGAAGTCAGTCCACTAAAATACTCTTTGCTGCTGAAGTAGGTTTACCCATAGGAGCGAGTCCCTTGCAGCAGAGCATAGAGCGAGGGAGTGCTGCTCAGTTCAGGCCTGTCAGATGACCAAGTCTGCTGGAGTATTTCACCAGGGAGGTGAACTTCACCCCACAGAGCATGCAGCTGGGGCCAATAATTCACCCTCACCTTAGCTTGCTCTGCAGTCTGTGAGCAAAGTTTGTGTAGAGGGATCTACAATAAAAACCGCTGGTGCTGAACCTCCAGGTTTTGGCATATATATTTTAAAAAAATTTAAAAGATTGGGTTCGAACCCGCAACCTCTCTAGAAAAGAGGGGGGGAAAACACACACACACAAAAACCCAAAAAACCAGGTCGGGTTCGAACCTCTCGAAAAAAGAGAGAAAAAAAACGTTTCAGCGCAAAATCGAACCTGGTCATGCATGACCAAGAGTCTAACGCTCTACCAGCTGAGCCATTAGAGAATTGACCTGATGGAGTGTTTGTAAAGCATTTATAACGTTCTTTTCTCTAAACCCCCTTGCAAGCTATCGGCCCAGGAAACAATCGACCATATATATTAAATATGATGGATAGGTTCAGGAAGCTCCTATTATGACATGTTTTGTTTTGCTTTGGCATGTCATAGATGCTGAATTAATACTCACACAGTCACACAGAGGAGGAGGTGTATTATAGATGTTCACCCCAGACATGTGCATTGCAGCATTCATACTCATTCACGCATAATAATAATAATAATAATAATAATAATAATAATAATAATAATAATAATAATAATAATAATACAGACTACGTATACGCCCATACCTTCCCTAATAGGCAAGCTCATGGCGTTTACAATGAAAAGTCTATATTCATACAAAGTATTCCAACACTCGCACACTGCACAGTTGAAACAAAAAAGAGTTTTAGTTTTAGTAGGAAAAGATAACTCTGTTTGACTCGATATCGAGTTGGCTATTCCGTCAATTGAAATCTCAGGGAGGGGGAGGGGGGGGGTGGGTTTCAATTTACGACCTACATAAATCAATTTCTTTTCAAACCTCGATTCTGAAAATTTGATACATTCAATCGGACCTAACGTCCAGTAAGTGTGCAAAATGTCAAGGAAATCCGTCCAGTAGTTTTTGAGAAATCAGCCGTTAAGTCGGGACAGAGAGGCAGACATGCAAATAAAATCACGTCACGTTATTGATGACGTCACACATTTTGCAATTTCGCCATTCCATCAATTGAGTATTTAGGGAGGTGCTTTCGAGTTTACGACCTTAAAAAACCACTTTCTTTTCAAGCCTCGATTCTGAAAATTTGATACATTCAATCGGACCTAACTTCCAGTTAGTGTGCAAAATGTCAAGGAAATCCGTCCAGTAGTTTTTGAGATATCAGCCACTAAGTCGGGACAGACAGACACACACACACACACAGATAAAGTCTGCAGGACCTCCAGTAAACCTGGAGGGATAATTCACCCTCACCTTACCTTGCTCTGCAGTCTGTGAGCTAAGTTTGTGTAGAGGGATCTACAATAATTCACCCCCACCTTAGTTTGCTCTGCAGTCTTCGGGCCATGTACTTGTAGAAGGGCCGACTGGAGAAAAAGCCTGACCAGTACTGGTCGTCTCTGTCGTTGTAGGGAAAGAAGTCTCCTGTCAAATGGGGAAACTTCCTATCAGATTTCCAAGACACCTTCTCATCATCTAGGGCAGTGAAGTAGTCGGACAACGTCCCAAACTTTATCTGAAATGACAAGGAGCATCTTTTACAAAGAAACCTGATACAGTGATGACAACATTGGCTAACTGTACCTTTAAGCAATAAACATGAAGTAAATTGCAAACAGTAAAATAAATCAAATTGAAAAATGACAACAAATCTTTCACCACTGCTGTAACACATGGCAAGATCCATTCCAGTAAATATACAACACAGAAAATATGTATCAGCAAAGTTATTCTGAACAACAACAAAAATATTATGCAAATAATTATATGAATCATTTTGTCAACAACAACAAAAACAGAAAGAAGAGAGGAAGCTGCAGTGAGTCATTATACACACACATACACGCACACACAATGACACATACACACACACATACACACACACACACACAAAATACACATACACACACATACACACACACACATACAGACACACACACAATACACACACACATATACACACACAAAATACACACACACACACACACACATACACACACACATACACAATGCACACACACACACACACACACACAATACACACAAAATACACACAAACACACACACACACACAAAACACACACACACATACACACACACACAAAATACACACGCACAAAATACACACACACACACACATACACACACACACAAAATACACACACACACACACAAAATACACACACACACATACACACACACATACACACAAAACACACAGACACACACAAACACACACACACACAGACACACACAAAACACACACACACACACACACAGATGGACATACACACACAAAACACACACACACAACACACACACACATGCATACACACACAGACACACACACACACAAAACACAAACACACACACACACACACACAACACAAGCACACACACACACACACAAGCACACACGCACACAAGCACACACGCACACGCACACAAGCACACACGCACACAAGCACACGCGCACGCACACGTGCACGCACACGCACACGCACACGCACACGCACACACACATACATCTCTGCTCAAATCTTCCATTCACTGGATCCTTCCTTTCAAGCTGTTCAGAAACACCTGCCATTCCAAATTGGCACCATCCACCCTTAACACAGGCAGGCCTGTCACAGGGACTGCAGTGACCTTGGTGGCCCAGGAAGTCTGGTTGTTGATGTAGCTCAGGAGCTTTCCCAGGTTCTCCATCTGAGCATCCCACTCTGCAGCGCTCTTGTAGCGGAAGTCGTCCCCATGGGGCACCAGCAGAACGTTGCTCCGGTACAGCTGAGCCTTCTTCTGCAGCTGCTCCCAGAGTGCTGCCGACCTGCAAGAGGAAGGTGTGGTCATGCTCAGTTTCCAGTCCTGGTGGTTCATGTCAGGACTGCTGGGACTCTTTGCACTGTGACTCACTGTTGACGCCAAAAGGCAGACCTACCTCTCCTCCTAATTGCTGACAACAAATTCACTGTTCTTGAATGATTTTTGGCAAAACTATCTTGAAATGACCAACAACCCTACGGGAGTCCATGATGGCATCAGTAATGCAAAATCCAGTTTGAAGATCTCAGGTGGGACTGATCTGATTTACAACTGGCCAAGCTGTTCCCACTGTAGGCAGAGAGCAACCGACTCATGGTGTGTGGTCCATCTTGAGGTCAGCTCAGCCCAAAGCCCCACCAGGACTTCACAGAGACAGCAAGGCATTCACTCACTGGAGCTCAGTGGTTAGAGTACTGGAGGGTTGAAGGTTCAGTTCCTGCTTGCGGTCTTGAAACGTTTTCTACCCATCTCATGCAGAGATTTATTTCACAAAGGGCTATTCCACACGTTCCATACAGAGTAGCACTCATCGCTTGCAGAACGGGTAGCAAGTGATGTTGCCATGCTGCATGGAGGCTGTGGAATGGAATAGAAACTGTCCTACTTTACACAGCAACAAGAAGGGCAAAGCCCATACGACTCACATGCTTGACCTTGACCTTTATATGACATTGACCTTCATGTGACCTTCAAGGTCAAGGTCAAACAACTAAACCTACCAATGACATCATACACAAAGAAATGCTTTACACATTTTTCCTACCAAAATACATGTGACCTTGACCCAAGGTCAAGGTCATCCAAGGTCATGCAACACAAAGCTGTTAATTCAAGACATAGGAAGCACAATGGTGCTTATTGGCACTTTCTACCATGAGATATAGTCACTTTTAGTGGTTCACTACCCCATTTTGGTCACATTTCATAAGGGTCAAAGTGACCTTGACCTTGATGATATGTGACCAAATGTGTCTCATGATGAAAGTATAACATGTGCCCCACATAATTATTAAGTTTGAAACAGTTATCTTCCATAGTTCAGGGTCAAGGTCACTTCAAAATATGTATACAATCCAACTTTGAAGAGCTCCTGTGACCTTGACCTTGAAGCAAGGTCAACCAAACTGGTATCAAAAGATAGGGCTTGCTTTGACCTATATACCACTTGTAGCTAAGGTTGCCATTCTCAATAACGTGGGAGAAAATTGGGAAAATGTGAAAAATGACTGTTTTTGAGACCACATTTATGGCTCCTGTGACCTTGACCTTGAAGCAAGGTCAAGTCACTATGTATGTTTTTTGAGGCCTTGTCATCATACACCATCATGCCAC
>JAWQFJ010000898.1:3554-18554 GCA_034096865.1 Theodoxus fluviatilis | reverse complement strand
GCCTGTGTGGAGAAGTAAGGTGTGCAGTGAGATAGCCAGCCTGTGTGGAGATGTAAGGTGTGCAGTGAGATAGCCAGCCTGGGTGGAGATGTAAGTAATGCAGTGAGATAGCCAGCCTGTGTGGAGAAGTAAGGTGTGCAGTGAGTTAGCCTGCCTGTGTGGAGATGTAAGGTGTGCAGTGAGATAGCCAGCCTGGGTGGAGATGTAAGGTGTGCAGTGAGATAGCCAGCCTGGGTGGAGATGTAGGGTGTGCAGTGAGATAGCCTGCCTGTGTGGAGATGTAAGGTGTGCAGTGAGATAGCCAGCCTGTGTGGAGATGTAAGGTGTGCAGTGAGATAGCCTGCCTGTGTGGAGATGTAAGGTGTGCAGTGAGATAGCCTGCCTGTGTGGAGATGTAAGGTGTGCAATGAAACAGCCTGCCTGTGTGGAGATGTAAGATGTGCAGTGAGATAGCCAGCCTGTGTGGAGAAGTAAGGTGTGCAGTGAGATAGCCAGCCTGTGTGGAGATGTAAGGTGAGCAGTGAGATAGCCAGCCTGGGTGGAGATGTAAGTAATGCAGTGAGATAGCCAGCCTGTGTGGAGAAGTAAGGTGTGCAGTGAGTTAGCCTGCCTGTGTGGAGATGTAAGGTGTGCAGTGAGATAGCCAGCCTGGGTGGAGATGTAAGGTGTGCAGTGAGATAGCCAGCCTGTGTGGAGATGTAAGGTGTGCAGTGAGATAGCCAGCCTGGGTGGAGATGTAGGGTGTGCAGTGAGATAGCCTGCCTGTGTGGAGATGTAAGGTGTGCAGTGAGATAGCCAGCCTGTGTGGAGATGTAAGGTGTGCAGTGAGATAGCCTGCCTGTGTGGAGATGTAAGGTGTGCAGTGAGATAGCCAGCCTGTGTGGAGATGTAAGGTGTGCAGTGAGATAGCCAGCCTGTGTGGAGATGTAAGTAATGCAGTGAGATAGCCAGCCTGTGTGGAGAAGTAAGGTGTGCAGTGAGATAGCCAGCCTGATGTGAAGATGTAAGATGTGCAATGAGATAGCCAGCCTGTGTGGAGATGTAAGCTGTGCAGTGAGATAGCCAGACTGTGTGGAGATGTAAGGTGTGCAATGAAACAGACATCCAAAGTAGATATGTAAGTAAAGCAATGCAGTAACAACAACTGATTGGTTCAGTGTTTCATTACAATATTTTAGAGTAAACGCAAATCCCATCACAATGTCTCTAGTTATTCTCCTCTAAAAAATCGCGTAGGGAGACGATGTGGGTCTATTCTCCCAACTCACACGGGGGCCCTATCATGTGGAACCCCTGGTTCCCCTCCAGCCTCAGCTCCAAGCAGCCAAGCTGGCTACCCAGGGGCATCAGGGCTGGGTAAGATCTCTCAGGTTAGACCATTCAGCCACTCCACCCTGGACAATCGACTGGTTGCCTAATTTTGTATGTAACTCAAGAAACACATTAACACCCTTGTACGCCATCAATCATTATTAATTCACAAAATAATCAAGACATTACTTTTTTTCCCACTTATCAACACCACGACCACGTAGCAGTAACATGATGCTGGTCATTCAATATATCTTAATTAGATTTTTTAAGCCTTTGGCATTTTTCAGTGCATTCATTATCATCATCATCATCATCATCATCATCATCATCATCATCATCATCATCATCTTTATTGAGTCCTTCTTTTTAAGGAAAATCTTTTGGGGGAATTTCACCCCCAGTCGCCACCATGCAGCGCCCAGTGACCTGTTTTCCTCCTTGGTAGGAGAGCCAATGTGGGTGAAGCACTTTGCCCAAGGATGCCACTCTAGGATCTGTGCAGCTTTGAACACCAAACCAGTGAGACACTAGCGACTGCAAGTCAAACGCTCTAACCACTGTGCCACAGAGCCCCACTGATCAACTGTGCAGTGTGAGATATTCCTGCAATAGGACTGTACCTGGGTCCTGGTGAGAGTGAGGGACGATGATGACATGCAAGGGTCTGCTCTCCGTCCCTTTAGCTGTGTAGGCGGGCACCTGCAGTGTCTCTATCCACCCTGATACTGTGTACACATACTGTGGGTATCCCACCCTTATTGCCTCCCATTCTTTCTCCATCTGCAAGGAATGGCAACTCATATTAAGACATGCGGAGGGAACAGATGAGCATAGACATCTGACATAACAGTATTTCTTCTCACTATTTTAACCATGCACCCCAGGTACCTGTTGACAATTATTGAGTTATCGTAGTTCACGGCTGCACTCAATCAATTCTTTATGCAATCGGAAAAACCCATTTAAAGTAGCTAAACATATTTTTATAATAGTCATTTCGAGTGCACTTGATCAAGATCAATTGCTTTTCAACAAATACTTTCAATTTTTGAGTGCAAATTGTGCAGAAAATCAATGTTGCATGCAACTGGAAAAACCAATTCGAAGTATTAAAAAAATAATTTTCAAGTCATATCGAATGCACTTGATCACATGATCAAGATCCAAGTGCATCTAGACACAACCTTTCTTAATATAAGCATTTTAGCTATTAAAAGAAAAGGAAAAACACACACACACACACACACACACACACACACACACACACACACACACACACACACACACACACGCACACACTCACGCGCGGTCACAGGTCACACACACATTCACAGTCACACACACACACACACACACACACAGACACATGCACACACACATGCACACATACAGACACACACACACACACACACACACACACACACACACACACAAACACACACACACACACAAACATGCAGTCTCAAGATGATCTCAACCAAAAGATGTCAGGCCTCCCTACCCATCTTTTATTTTCCCTTTGCGTTATCTTAAAGTTAGACACAATTTCCTCCCCCCCACCCCCCATCTCCCTTCCCAACTCCCCCCCCCCCCCCCCCCCCCCCCCCCCCCCAAACAAGTCCAAATACATTTCATAATGCTACATTCATTAAAACTTTTCTCAGCAGAATTTTCTTAATTTTTTTGCCGTGAATTACACCACTCCTTGACAAGACTGATGAATACATTTTCACTTACCTGAATATCTGAGTGGGTCATTCTCGAGTCATCATTGACAGCACAGAATTTCTTGTCCAGTCCTACCTGGAGATATTCTGGATTTTCATTGTCCCTTCTACTAAGGGGAGAGCACCCAGTTTGCAGCCATTGGAACCATCTCTGCCATCAAAACAAACACTCTTGATTAATGAAAACAACAAGTATCCAGTTTGATACACAAGAATACATATGTGTATGCACACACACACACACTCACACGCACACACACACACACACACACACACACACACACACACACACGTTTTTCCTATTATTAATCAAGCCATTAGAACTAATCTACTTTCATATCCAAAAACACTGGGATATTTGTAGCTTGCTGAGTATCACAGTAGTTTAACAAACGCATGCAGACAATAACAACACAAACTGACAAAGGGCAAGATTAGAAATAACAACTCTCAGTTATGAACTTATAATCATTTGCTCATTCATTCACACATATTACACATCACATACTTGTTAATTAATTTTCTCATTCATTCAACCATTTGTTCATGCATTCTTTCATTCATTCATTCATTCATTCATGCATTCATTCATTCCCTCCTTCACCCATTCAATCAAGAGCAGCAAGTATGCCCAGTATACCTGAAAAAAGGACTTGTTGAATTTGTGCACTTTGACTTCATCGGATATTTGGTGGAAGGCCCACAGCAAAAACAGTAGGTAGGCCAGACCTAGCACAAGAGCCACAAGCTTCACTCGACTCCAACGCAGCCTCATCCTGCAGCCACCACCACTATCTCCTCTGCAACAACACACAAGCACACATTATAGTTACACAGGTCTATTCAGGCATTCATGGAATGCACAGCAAAGCTATATAAGCAGTCAAAGGTCAAGTTGACATTTCTTTCATTTTCCTGCGACACAATGTTTCTTTAAAATCCACCCCACTGGGATGTGATTTCCAGCTATAAATAAAGTGCTTAACAGACCCCATAGGATTTCAATGGGGACCCCTCCCACCCACTACTCTAGGAGTTCTATCCCAGGCTGAACAGATGAAGCAGAAAGTTGTTACCTCTCAAAATGACAACATCATGATTTCACAACTCCTTTATACCACCAGCTCTAATTGTTCTGAATGATACAGACATTTGATTTTAGGGCAGTTTGTATCTAAAATCAAAAGATCGAATTCTATACAGTGTGTTGTATTATGTTCTTCAAATTAATTATCAGTATGTAAATTTCCCATTTCTGCTGAAAAAAGCATTGTTGTCTTGTATTTCCTTCTGACAAGGTCACTTATCCCCCTGCACCTTCCTTTCCTATCCCAATCATTCTACTTGATAAAGGGTCTATGACCCAAAACGTAGATTTTGCTGCCTTCTTTTTGTGAACATCCACCAAACAGTAAAGGTGTTTATTTCAAAGCAACAAGTGGTTTGTCAGACACAGAACCCATCAATTCCACATCTGTCCACCCATCTTGCTCAGCCCTACAGCAATGCATTGCACAATGATTGATTTGCAACAGTGATCCTCACATTCACCACTATGGGCGGAACCCACTTCCACAAGAGCGTGCTCATTGTTAATTCCAAGATGACTGGCCACTGGAGCTCATTAGACAAATTTATTGTGACACAGACACAAATACATAACACCTCATTTTTATTTTCCAGGTAGTGCAGTATCAAGCAGTTCTTAATAAAGAAAAATGCCTCGCATTTATCAGCAGAGAGGTAAAAGTGAGTCTCCTTGAAGACTACAATGATGAGGTTTTGTGTCTTGTAAATATTTCGACAACTCCTCGGCATCTCCTACAAAGACCACATCACAAACGAGGAAGTCCGAAACAGAATCAGGCAAGCCATCGGGCCCCATGAAGAACTACTGACCATTGTGAAAAGACGGCACGTCTCACGATCGTCATGGCTTGCCAAGTCTGTGCTACAAGGCACAGTAAAAGGAGGAAGGCGGAGAGGCAGACAAAGGAAAAGATGGGAGGACAACGTCTCAGAATGGACAGGGATGAGGCTCAGCGAAGCCTTGAGACAGTCCGAGAGGCGAGAGGAATGGAGAGAGCTGGTTGCCAGATCATGATCTGTAGTGTCCCAACGGTCGTCCAGACTACGGGACAAGTGAAGTGAAGAAGTGAAGAAATATTTTGACATGAATTTGCGATCAAGATTACAAGTAAACTCCATGATCCCAGGTGAGAAAAATGCATCATTGCAGTGTGAGAACTACTGGAATCGGGACGATGAATATGTTTCAACACAAGCGTCGTCGCAGTCACAAGACAAGCTATATAAAAACTTGAAAGCAGTCTCGAGTTATAATATAACTATAAGCTATGAATCGTAAGAGGAGAATATAGTGGGTTATTTCGTCGCGAGATGATCCTGAAAGAAGCTAAAGTGGAACAAGTAGCATATACAATGATATGGATTAAACATTTTCTGACAGAACCAAATTCAGATCATATTATTGCTTAACCGTCAGCGTGCGTTCCATCTCCTCGTTCACTGCGAGTACTACTACTACAGTACTAGTAGTAGTAGTACTACTAGTACTACTAGTCTTCTCAGCAGACGCCAGCCAAGTGACAGCAATGCACGAGCGACCCACAAATCATTTTGTTGTCAATAATATGATAACGTACCGTCCAACAATGAAAATGTTTCGTTGCCTTCATAATACAAGTACGAATTTTACCACAATAAATAGTTATAATCTTGATCCAAGACCATCAAGCGCAGTTGTTTTTCAACAAGAGTAATCTACCTCTTATTTTCTCAGTTGCTCCCCTTTTTGTGTGTTTCGGAGTGCAGTCCCCTTGAAGGCGAGTTGTCAGTCCACAGTTCAGTTGAGTCTCTTAGCCCTGAGATGGGTTGTTGAGGCACCACTGATGACTTTCGGACAATCTTCCTCCATCGATCTCTATCCTCTGTGGCTCGCTGTGAGTCAGCAAAGATCAAGCCTGTCCACTCTTTGATGTTGTCTTCCCACCTTTTTCTCTGTGGTACGTACGGTACCTTGCACTATAGTTGCAGGATGATCTTGGCCAGCCCACTGCCTCTTGACACGTGACTGTACCACTTCAGCTTTCTACTTTTCACGATTGAGAGCAGGTCTTCGTACTGTCCAATTGCTCTCCTGATCCTGTTGCTGACTTCCTCATTCGCGACATGCTTTTTATATGAGATATGTTCAGAATCTTGCGGTAGCATCTCATTTCCAGGGCTTTTACCCGTCTCTGTCAGCCCACACCATCCCTCAAACCCCATCTCATTCCTTTCTATTCACTCCCTTCCACCCACCACCCACCACCCACCCACTCCACTCCACCCCACCGCTTCCTTTCTATTAAAAAAGGTCAAATACACTACGCACAAAAAGTTACGGAGCGGTACGAAAATTTGCTATAAAAGCTGAACGAATAAAAACCGCTGGCGCTGAACCTCCAGGTTTTGGCATATTAAAAAATAAATTAAAAAAGATCGGGTTCGAACCCGCAACCTCTCGAGAAAAGCTCTCTCTCTCTCTCTCTCTCTCTCTCTCTCTCTCTCTCTCTCTCTCTCTCTCTCTCTCTCCTCCCCCCCCCCCACCCCCCCCCCCCCTGTACTCCCTTCCCTTATCTCGAGCCCCCGGCTCCTCTCCCGTGGCTGGCATTGTTCTGTCAGCTTTGATCACGTCAGGCATTTCGCCATTCCGTTAATTAAACAGCCCTCGCCATTCCATCAATTGACACTTTAGGGAGGTACGACCTTAAAAACCACTTTCTGTTCAAGCCTCGATTCTGAAAATTTGATACATTCAATTGGACCTAACTTCCAGTTAGTGTGCAAAATCTCAAGGAAATCCGTCCAGTAGTTTTTGAGATATGAGCCGTGGAGTCGGGACAGACAGACACACAGACAGACAGATAAAGTCTGTAGGACCTCCAGTAAACCTGGAGGGATAAATATTGAGTAACCATATACATATGCTCGGAAAGGACATTCATTCTTCTTTATGATCCCGTTTACAGATCACGATTATCTTAACTCAGCGCTGCGCAGCTGGGCGTCAAAGTGAGTACCCCCCGAAAACGAACTTGCAAAACGACTTTTTCCCGATTCTTAAATTCATAAAATAATCAGATGCAACAGTATATTGTACAACTAAACGTCAAACGATATCCCAACCATTTATATTTAAGACAACATGCGTTTTGAAGAGAAATCAAAAAGGGTGTGGCTTATGTATGCACATAAAAAATGTTTCAAGGTACCTACGTCTTAAATTTTATTAACTTCGAACCACGGGCTGAGCGCATGGACAGAGTTAAACTCAATGTTTACATCTGACAATGTTTAGGGGAAGAGTTGTCTGACTTTAATAAAGCATAAAGAACGAGTCTCTATCATAAAACGAAAAAAAACATTACCCCAATTTCAAACTTGTCCATGCGCTCAGCCTGTGGTTCGAAGTTTAAAAAATTTAAGACGTAGGTACCTTGAAACGTTGTTTATGTGTATGCAGAAGCCCAACTTTTTCCCATTCATTACTTTTGTTTCAGCGCCGACCTTAAAGTACCGCCTTAGGATGCTTGTAGACGCTTGCACTTTTAAGGTATTGACATAATTTTTGGTGAGCGTCTAGACAAAAGACTTCTTTTTATGACTGCCAAAATTCATTGCTGTATCTTGTAAACACGCTGAGATATGGACAATATCGCACTGTCATCCGAGAAAAAAGGCCTTAAAACCAGCGTTTTTGCCTGCAAAACGTGTTAACGCCTCCTGTCTTTCAAAGCCCGTAGAAGACACACCCTTTTTGATTTCTCTTCAAAACGCATGTTGTCTTAAAGATAAATGGTTGGGCTATCGTTTGACGTTTAGTTTTACAAAATACTGTTGCATCTGATTCTTTTATGAATTTAAGAATCGGAAAAAAGTCGTTTTGCAAGTTCATTTTCGGGGGGTACTCACTTTGACGCCCAGCTGCGCAGCGCTGAGTTAAGATAATCGTGATCTGTAAACGGGATCATAAAGAAGAATGAATGTCCTTTCCGAGCATATGTATATGGTTACTCAATATTTATTCGTTCAGCTTTTATAGCAAATTTTCGTACCACTCCTTAACATTTTTTGACTAGTGTTTGTTAAAAGGATCCGACGGTATTTCAACGTCCGAACTTATAGGCAAACCACCCAATAGATTGCCTCTGTGTGTGTGCGCGTGCATGCATTTTTGAACTTGGGGGGGGGGGAGAGGGGGGAGGGGGGGCGGGGAGGGGCAGGGGGCGGGGGGGGGGGATAGGCGGGGGGGGGGCAGGGGGACAGGGAATGGCGGGAAGGGGGGGGGGGATTCTACCTACTGCATGGCCATGCAGGGATGCAGATGCAATTGTACGAAATATTATTGTCGCGTGTGCACTATTAGAGGCTTAAAGACATAGACAGAATTGAAGATGAAGATTTGTGTCAGCTTAGGGCTTGGAATGACTCTTCAGTTAATATCAACATGCAGTGTGCACTGTTAATGCACGGGCAAACCTACAAGCCTAATGACAACGAACATGGTTAGGGGAGCAATATACTATTCGACCGTAACATGCGCGCATAAAAGAGTACGATACACTTCTGACCATTGCTCCTCTAATACACCATTACTCAAGAATCGGGTAAGAATGAATGAATGAATGAATGAATGAATGAATGAATGAATGAATGAATGAACGAACAAACGAACGAATGAATGAATGGAGTTTTACGGCCCATAGATCAGCCTTGTTAGCTATGTAAAACCAATGACTGCAAAACCCACTGAATTTAAGCTTGTTACAGTAAGAACAAGTCGAGTTTTCATTCCCCTTGTTATTCGCCTTTTACAAATCGCACGTGTACGTAGGGAGACGCGGTGAGTCATCCATGTCTAATTCTACCCCAACCCACATCGGGCTTTGATTCAGCAGCTGTCTTAGGGGAGCCCCTCCTTTAAAATAATAGGAGCAGTCTTAGTTTTGGTGATGGGGACCATTTGTTTGAAATCAGAGTTTGATACCTTGCAGGGACACACAGAAAAGTTTCTGATCCCCAGGTGGGGACCGAACTCGCGACCTTTGGGTGGACGTCGTGAAAACAGTGAGGAGAACCACCTGGAACGGACTGCCCAAGGGAAAGCGCCGTGTGCACTGGCAGCAGAAAGTGAGAGAGAGGCATATTCACTTGCTCGTGTACGTGTGCGTATGCGTATGTGCGTGCGTGCAAGCGAGGGTACGTGTGTGTGTGTGTGTGTGTGTGTGTGTGTGTGTGTGTGTGTGCGTGCCAGTGTGTGTGTTTGTGTCTGCGCGTGCAGGCGTGTGCGTGTTTATTTTCAACATTTCTGTGTAGGGAAGCCAGGATACTTACACGGGAGAGGAAACCATGCATGATGATTAACATCATCATCTTTATCATTATCATTGTCGTCATCGTCACCATCTTCGATCATAAACATCGCCATCATCTTTGCTTCGGTATGAAGGTTGCCAGAGGGGTATATATGGTAGATGGGAGTAATGGGGAGCATGATTATGAGTTTGAATTTCATCGTTCCTAGCTAGAAATCTAAAAAGACGGATTTGATGAATGATCGATGTGTGTGAACGAGGGCACGTGCATGCTCGCTCGCGTGCGTGTTGTGTGTGCGCGGGCGCGTGAGCCGAACGTGAGGGCAAGTACGTCCAACAAGTGCATGAATGTTTTTAGGAAGCGTCTGCTGGCCACGAATAAAGTGCAGCGCATGAAAGTGAAAGCACGGAATTTTCACAGACCGTGATGTGCGTTTGGACTCGATCAGTCGTTGTTGAAATGCCAGCAAAGACCCTATATAGGATATCTTTGATGCCAGGCTCGATGGGGAATAAACTTAAAAGCTCGTTGGAAAACTCAGCACTGCATGTCGTCTGGACTTCCCTAGTGCGAATTAATGAGAATAAAATTAAGCCCGTTTAAAATCTTTGAAATCGAAATCGAATTTTTCAGTCGTTCAGCTGTTCGATCAGTCCTTTTTTTCCTTTTAGTCGATGCTTTTCCTTGGTGTCTGAGGAAGCATATGTACATTTCGTTGAAAATGTGTAAGCTAGCTGTGTGTTCGGTAGTCACGGCAACTTCATTTACTAATTACCCATAGAGCCAGAGAGCCGGGCCAAGTTGAGGCCCATGCTGCATGGGCCAACCTATAGCGGGCCCTGCGCGGAGAACTCCAGTAGGGCCGCAACAGAGGATGAAAATTCTGCCACAACGGGGCCCAGTTGGGCTAAGATGGGGCTACAGCCGGGTTGGCCCGGCACTTGCCCTACAATTGTACAGCTGGATTCCAGCGTCAGGCACGCGCTGGGCTGTGAATGGGCACTCGATCAGGCCCTGTCCTTTGCCTGAGACTGATAGGCCACCCAGCTGGGGATCTATGGGGCGCTGGCATGGCCCGGGTTCTGAAATCTGGCTATCTAGTTGGGTATATTACTATAAAACTGCTTTGGCCAAACACACACACACACACACACACACACACACACACACACACACACACACACACACACACACACACACACACACACACACACACACACACACAAAGTATTGTTTGTTTCCGGTGATCATCCAACCGATCCTAAAATGTGCCACCGACCCTAGCTATATTTCTTTCCTTTCGCTGCTGGAAAACAACACACACACGTGCGCACGCATCCACACACACACGTGCACACACACACGCACACACACACACACACACACACGCGATCACTTCATGAACAAAACCCCACACACAACTAAACGACAAAATGAGAAAGCTGTACGCAAACACACACGTGTACACGTACAACTCTTGCTTTTCCCGCAAAAATGAAATTTGGCGCCAAACCCATGCGTCGTGCGCATGTGCGTGGTTGTGAGGCTCTTTCTGTCATGGCGACTCCACCAGTTGACGGTCAAGTGAACGGAATGAACGGAGTTTTACCCATCAAAAAACCGAAGCTGAGTGTGGAGAAACCCCTGACTGTCGTTCTTGGAACGCAATGGGGCGACGAAGGGAAAGGCAAGGTAGTGGATCTCCTCGCTACCGAGGCTGACATTGTGTGTCGGTGTCAGGTGAGTGCCATGACTGAGTCATGACCGTATTCATCGTCATTGGTTCAAGCGTATGTCGTCTGTCATTCCCAATATTTCAGCCTGGCTTCAGTGTCTTGGTTAACTTTTCACCTGAGCTAACTGATAAATTACATAGTATTCATTTCAGAGAATAAAGAATCGACGAAGCGACGTCGCGCGCGAAGTCCTATCGTGTAACCTTTTTTTCTCCGTCGTAGTTTAGCTCGATCAATATCACCCCACGTGCGCTGTCGAATGCTAATCTAATATTATTTTTGTCCTCATTGTGGTAATAATTGTGGTTTGGTTTTCGTCTTTTGACGATATATCATTGTCAATTGATTCATTATTAAATGAATGCTATCGAACTGTAACCGTCCGAAAAGTCTGTGACAGTAAGTGAATCGTCTATTAGTTTTGGAGGATATGCGCAGCAGCTTTGTGAACGTGCCAGATTGTTCAGGCAGGCGTTCGAATCCCGGTTAGATAGCGTCTATTGCGCCGCCTCCTAAGCGCCTCTTGGGCGGAGATTATGTCGCAATAAATGTCTGCTTCCGTGTTGACAAGTCATCTGGGTCACACTCCGAGGCGACTGCAGACTGCTGATGCAATAGTTGCAGTTACCTCCCTTTCAGTCTAGGTCTGGATGCATCCACAGTACTTGGAGATGCCTCCAAATGGCGAGGGCAGCGCAATCTGCGAAACGCATGCACCAGTCAACATTAATCGAAACATGTATTTGCATGAAGCAGTGTCACTGCTCTGTTGTGCGAGTGTTCAGGCCTTGAGTGTGTGTCACTTGTGATGTAGTACAGTACAGTTGAGTACACTATGATGTGACTATCACTGAAGGAAATGTATGCTTTACGTTAACTGCTTGGAATCAATACATTCAACAAATACATTTTATTCCACATAAACACAGTTAAATTTGTATGTGTTTATTGTATGAAAGGATAAATTAGGCCTCTGAATGTTTCCAGATAAAAACCGCTGGCGCTGAACCTCCAGGTTTTGGCATATTAAAAAAAGAAAGAAAAAAAGATCGGGTTCGAACCCGCAACCTCTCGAGAAAAGCTCTCTCTCTCTCTCTCTCTCTCTCCCCCCCCCCCCCCCCCCCCCCCCTGTACTCCCTTCCCTTATCTCGAGCCGCCGGCTCCTCTCCCGGTGGCTGGCATTGTTCTGTCAGCTTTGATCACGTCAGGCATTTCGCCATTCCGTTAATTAAACAGCCCTCGCCATTCCATCAATTGACACTTTAGGGAGGTACGACCTTAAAAAACCACTTTCTCTTCAAGCCTCGATTCTGAAAATTTGATACATTCAATCGGACCTAACTTCCAGTTAGTGTGCAAAATCTCAAGGAAATCCGTCCAGTAGTTTTTGAGATATAAGCCGTGGAGTCGGGACAGACACACACACAGACAGACAGATAAAGTCTGTAGGACCTCCAGTAAACCTGGAGGGATAAAATGTATTTCCATCTGAGGTACACATACATGATTCAGTCTTGCCTTTAGTTTATGTTTATGTACACCAGTGCACACATGCAGATGTGCAAATGTATAGTTTGATGCTGCATGATTTTACTAAAGATGTGGTGCTACCAAAGATGAGACTAAACCCAAACTCAAATTTATACAGACCTGGCTATGGCTGTGTCCAAATCAGTAACCACATTTTTATGCATACATGTCTGTACACAGTTGCATGTGTGTGCACTCTCTCTCTCTCTCTCTCTCTCTCTCTCTCTCTCTCTCTCTCTCTCTCTCTCTCTCTCTCTCTCTCTCTCTCTCTCTCTCTCTCTCTCTCTCTCTCTCTCTCTCTCTCTCACACACACACACACACACACATACACACACACACACACACTTGCATGCACACAGTTTGCAGTCTGGAATTGTGATTGCATCAAGATGCCTTTTGAAAAGTATCATACCATGCCAGTATATTCTGAGACTATTTCCTGAAAGCCAAATTGAAAGAGATGGCTAAATTCAACAGTAGTCTGGGCTACATATGAATAGTTTTTGCTACAACTTTCTGGACCACGAAACATATGACATTACTTCATGAAAAAGTATATGGGCCTTGGTGTTGATTTTGTGCTGTGCCCAAAAGTAGAATGTTGGCCTGATTTTAAGAGAGAAACGGGTTGAATGTTGACAGATGTTATAGCTGCAAGCTGGTCTTGCTGAGAGAGTGTTGATGTGCCTTGTACACAGGGAGGAAACAACGCCGGCCACTCGGTGCATGTGGACGGGAAGGAGTTCGCTTTCCACCTCCTGCCCAGTGGCATCATCAACCCCAAGTGCGTTGGAGTCATTGGTGAGTAGATGCATCTACCTTGCTAGGGTTTGAATAATTGTGTAGCACTTTCCTATGAAAATTTCCTGTAGGTAGTTTCCTGTAGATGGTAAATATTCAAATGCTGCTGATCCATCTAAGCCAGTGAGTGCATCTCGAAGTCATTGGAGAGACAATGTAGTGGGAGGGAGTGTTTGAATTCCTTTTTAGAGAGGTTTTTATATAGCTACAATGGGATGTGAAATTGTTGAATTCTGTTAATTCACTTTTCAGCTTTTCAATGTCACATGATAAATTGTCTGATGAGGAGTAGCTATCTGTCACATTGAATGACCCTTTTGACCTTGACTGACCTTTTGACCTTGACTTCACCTCTTTGACCTTGACTTCACGTCTTTGACCTTGACTTCACCTCTTTGACCTTGACTTCACCTCTTTGACCTTGACTTCACCTCTTTGACCTTGACTTCACCTCTTTGACCTTGACTTTTGCCTCTATGACCTTGATTTTACTGAAAATGGGGATTGACTGGTTGTGCTGTGCATGCTGCTTGAGTAGCATTTTTCAAATATTGCATTTGCACATAACCTGCAGTCTTTCATGTAAAATGAAGAAAGATTTTGTGGTTTCACTTGCTTAGGAGCAGATTATTGCTCTGAATGGAATTATTCTAAGTGTTTCATTTTTTTACTTGCTGTTGCGATGCCAGTGGTGCCTATCAGGCCATCTGCTCTTGACAGGGAATGGTGTGGTGGTCCATCTGCCCAACCTCTTTGATGAGATCAGCAAGAACGAGAAGCAAGGGCTGAAAGACTGGAAGAAGAGGCTCATCATTTCCAACCGCTGCCACCTGGGTAGGCAGCTCTCTGACCTGACTTTCCAGCAACACGTGCTTGGCTGTTCTTGTCATAAGATACAAGATACTTTATTGTCCTCATTGTACAAGGAAATTCGTTTTGTCGGTGGCAAAAACATAATACATACATACAAAAACAGAAACGTACAAGAAGTTCAACATGAATTAACTCAATCACATCGCTCAAGTTATGGAGTCAAAATGCAGGTTGAGCTCATAATTGCAGAAAAGCTACCCGTTTCAAGTTTACCCACTATATCATCTATCTCATATAAATACTCCTACTCAGGTACTAGCACACCTCTTCCTTCCAGTACTTCGCCTCGACTAGACCTGCTCGGCTTTTTTATATAGCACCTTATCATTCATCGATCATGCTATCAAGGTTATGGGTATGGTCAACATGCAGGAAGCTAGAAGGTATCAAGTTCTTTATTACAGTACTCAGGTTTTATATAGCAACTTATCAGCCAGTACTCTGGGTGGCAAACTGTTTTCATCAAGCTTTATCCCCCTGATTACTGAACCGTCGCTTACATTCCGTATTGCATGTAAAACAATGATAGGAGTGTGTTTGTACAGAAGCTCCATTTTAGGAAGATTAAAGTTTGGTTTTTTGGCATATTCTTTGGAAACAGATTAATGCGGTCCTTAAAGCCGCTTCCTCAGACCAA
>JAWQFJ010000897.1:30000-45000 GCA_034096865.1 Theodoxus fluviatilis | reverse complement strand
GCGAGGGAGTTTACAGAAAAGAACGTTATAATTCCTTTACAAACACGTAGTAACGTCAGTTGCCAAATGAATGGCTCAGATGGTAAAGCGCTGGACAATTGTAACGTTAGGTCATGCGTGAACGGATTCGAATCCGCGCTGAAACTTTTTTCGAACCCGACCTGTTTTTTGTGTTTTTGTGTGTGTTTTTCCCCCCCTCTTTTCTCAAGAGATTGCGGGTTTGAACCCAATTTTTTGTGTGTGCCAAAACCTGGAGGTTCAGCGCCAGCGGTTTTTATAATACAACCTTAGGAATATTTGTGTTGAACCTTTTACTGGTGAACGTATTTCATAGCATCAGACAATACTAGCATTGTACACGATGTCAACAGCAGGCAGGTTCGAGGACAACAATGTATTTATAATCTATCCTGGTGCCGCTGAGGTCCGCGCGTCAGCTATAAATAGAAGTGCGCGAAGCTTGGATTTGTAAAATGTATTTCACGACCTATTGACGCAATCAACATACAGCTTTGATAAATTAAGACAGCCCATGGTTATATTAGCATTATAAATTAACATATAGGCTTACTGACCTTATTTCAAGAAACACCATTCATAATGATCAACACTACGAACCAAGCAGACGAACACGATCGAACCGCAGCCACTACGCCAGCAGACGATCGAGATAACTAAATGTTTCATGTAAAACTCGAATGAGTTGTATTATAATCTTAGCAGAGGGGTAAAACATCAACTGGTATCGGATAAGATCACTCGTAGTGTAATACTGTAATGAAGGTCACGTTTTACATCACAAACATGTGCGCTCCTCGTGAGGCACTATCTGAAGCCTTGTCGCTTTTATTCGTATCTCAAGTTGTAGAAATGACTTTATTTCGTAAGAAGTGTAGTTGAGTTGATGAAAAGATATGACAAATATGGTGTTTTTATGAGGATCTTGAATGTTCTGGTTAGATGATTTAACTTTTTTTTTTGCTTTTACAAGACCTAAATCTAAGCTCTTGTTGCCTTGAATTTTTTGCCAGGATCACGCCGAATCTTCCAGATCCATAGTTTCTTCTGCTTCTTGTCTGCGGGGAATTTGAAAAAGGACAGTCTGGAGTTCTCGTCATATCGATCATCGGTCTCGCAATAAGGAACACAGCAGTGTATATATGTGATGATGAAGCCTTCGGTTTCGCCATAGACGCTGGGCGCCATTAAATTTGCGGACTTAGTCTCGTTTTCGATTTCAAAATGGCCGCTGCGTGAATCTGTATATATATTTTCGCTGTGTGTCTGTCTGTCTGTGTGTGTGTGTGTCTGTCTGTGTGACACTCATACGTTTCCACAGTTTTATTCCGATCCACTTGAAACTTGGTATGGGGTTAGGTGTGGACCGGGGTCAGGTCAACGTGAGGTTAAAAATATGGTGTCGCCATGGCAACCGGAAGTGGGCACAAACAAGATGGCGGCCGAAAACTCAAAGTGCTCCGATTTGACCGAAATTTGGTGTGTAGGTAGGTACAGTCGAATGATGAAGATCTGTGAAAAGATTTTTTGGTTGTCATGGTTACGTGACGAGAAAAACAAGATGGCGGCTGAAGAATTTGGACGACTGTGTCGAAGGCGGCGAAGCCGCCTGAGACACAGGAGTTCCCATCGACTTAAAACTTGGTATGGGTTAGGTGTGGGCCGGGGTCAGGTCATGGTGGGGTTAAAAAATGGTGTTGCCATGGTAACCGGAAGTGGGCAAAACCAAGATGGCCGCCAAAAACTGAAAGTGCTCCGATTTGACCGAAATTTGGTGTGTGGGTAGGTGAAACTTGGTGTGGGGTTAGGTGTTGGCCGGGGTCAGGTCATGGTGGGGTAAACAAAATGGACTTGCCATGGTAACCGGAAGTGGGCACAAACAAGATGGCGGCCGAAAACTCAAAGTGCTCCGATTTGACCGAAATTTGGTGTGTGGGTAGGTACAGTCGAATGATGAAGATCTGTGAAAAGATTTTTGGTTGTCATGGTTACGTGACGAGAAAAACAAGATGGCGGCTGAAGAATTTGGACGACTGTGTCGAAGGCGGCGAAGCCGCCTGAGACACAGGAGTTCCCATCGACTTAAAACTTGGTATGGGTTAGGTGTGGGCCGGGGTCAGGTCATGGTGGGGTTAAAAAATGGTGTTGCCATGGTAACCGGAAGTGGGCAAAACCAAGATGGCCGCCAAAAACTGAAAGTGCTCCGATTTGACCGAAATTTGGTGTGTGGGTAGGTGAAACTTGGTGTGGGGTTAGGTGTTGGCCGGGGTCAGGTCATGGTGGGGTAAACAAAATGGACTTGCCATGGTAACCGGAAGTGGGCACAAACAAGATGGCGGCCGAAAACTCAAAGTGCTCCGATTTGACCGAAATTTGGTGTGTAGGTAGGTACAGTCGAATGATGAAGATCTGTGAAAAGATGTTTTGGTTGTCATGGTTACGTGACGAGAAAAACAAGATGGCGGCTGAAGAATTTGGACGACTGTGTCGAAGGCGCCGAAGCCGCCTGAGACACAGGAGTTCCCATCGACTTAAAACTTGGTATGGGCTAGGTGTGGACCGGGGTCAGGTCATGGTGGGGTTAAAAAATGGTGTTGCCATGGTAACCGGAAGTGGGCAAAACCAAGATGGCCGCCCAAAAGTGAAAGTGCTCCGATTTGACCGAAATTTGGTGTGTGGGTAGGTGAAACTTGGTGTGGGGTTAGGTGTTGGCCGGGGTCAGGTCATGGTGGGGTAAACAAAATGGACTTGCCATGGTAACCGGAAGTGGGCACAAACAAGATGGCGGCCGAAAACTCAAAGTGCTCCGATTTGACCGAAATTTGGTGTGTAGGTAGGTACAGTCGAATGATGAAGATCTGTGAAAAGATGTTTTGGTTGTCATGGTTACGTGACGAGAAAAACAAGATGGCGGCTGAAGAATTTGGACGACTGTGTCGAAAGCGGCGAAGCCGCCTGAGACACAGGAGTTCCCATCGACTTAAAACTTGGTATGGGTTAGGTGTGGGCCGGGGTCAGGTCATGATGGGGTTAAAAAATGGTGTTGCCATGGTAACCGGAAGTGGGCAAAACAAAGATGGCCGCCAAAACCTCAAAGTGCTCCCAAAATTTGGTGTGTGGGTAGACTAAGTCAATTGATGAAGATCTGAGAAGAACAAAATGGCGGCTGAAGAATTTGGCTTTGTATGTGGCTTTGGCACTTTGCGCAGTGCCTGGCCGCGAAGCGGCTAGTAATGTCTATAAAAACCCTTGCACGCTCTTGCATTCTGCTATTCATACACTAAGCTTTATTCCTCACGCACGTGGCATAGATACAACACTCACTATACATGTGTATTTCGCACAAGCGCTCCGGGGGAGACACGCGAAAACGGGGAGATCACTTCTGTCAGAAATCTCGCTAAAATCAGCCGAGTGCGCGATCTTAGTAATGTATGGTCTTTGAGGCTGGTTCTTAGTACAAGAGCTTCCTCGAATTTGCCGCTGAAACGAAAGTGTTGACACTTCCAAGGGAGAGAACTGTGTCCTAATATAAATATTATTTGGTGCATCACATTTTCACATCATTCTCTGCGGTATAGACCAACGCGCGGATTGCACGTTGATTTGTCTGCTACTGAGTCAACAACTTGACAACTTGTCGAGCTACGAGTTCATCTAAAACAAGACAGGAAGATCTTATCCATTATTTCAATACAATGGGAAAGAAGAAGGACAAGAAAGGAAAGGGGAAAGAGAAAACTGCTCAGAAGACTGAGAAGAAAGCGGAGAAAAGAGCGAAGAAAGAGCTGAGCGAAAAAGGAGAGGTAATTTAGAGCCCGTTGGACTTGGAGGTGGAGGATAAAGCATGGGCATGTTGACCACGATTATTGCGTCTCAAACTTCTCCTGTCTCTAGCTAAGAACAATTTGCGGTTGAGGCCGATTCATTGTGTATCTTATTCACTCGAACCGTAGTTTCTTGATTGTGAACTGTGTCATGTACACAATAGAGTGAATAGTAGTCGCATGGAACCATGATCATCATCATGCTTATTCCGTTCGTCGCCAAAATGCACTTGCTGAAATCACCGGTAATGATAGACTTATGATCAGAAAAAGATTGTGTCGACATGCTTTTTTCTACACCTTCTCATCAAATAGAAACGAAAGAATCTCCATTTGTTAATGCTGCTGCTGCTAGAAAACGAGGGGGAAGGCAATAACATAGTTGTGCGAACTGCTAATATTATATAGAATATACAAAAATGGGTGAAATTACCAATGGGTCAAATAGGGTCACATATGGTGACAAAAGCTTGTTGAATCACCAAACGGCAGTGATGGACCTTAATTCCACCAGGAAAAGAACATTTCTTTCGGCCAATAGCAGAAGCCTACCAAAACAGACAAGTAAATGCAAACATGAACATTCAATGGGTATGCCTCAATCTTCATTCATTTGTAACAGATTTGGGGTTCTGGGCCCATCACATTCAAGGAATGAACAACTTGACATGAGTGGATCCAAACACTGAAACAGCAACTCATGATATTTATTATCTAGCCATTCTTCCAAACAACGCTTTCTAACTACAAGCTCACTGCATTCACCTCCCCTGAAGATGGAGTGTGGCTGCCTATATTCGCGGGGTGTTCAAAAACAGTCACACACGCAATCATCTCACCCACTTGGGTGATCCTGGGAGTGTTTAGCCCAGGTACTCAACAACAACAAATGCATTCACCAACCAATCTCCTTTTGTTCCTAAACATTGCTCAGTTTCAAACATGCTTTCCAGGAATCACTCACTCCAAATTCATGCCAGGTACTCAGCCTTCATCCATACAGGTTACACATACAATTTAGTGAATGCATATATTCATGAGAATGCAACATTGTCATGCAGGAGGACATTGAGAAGATGATAGCTGAGTTCCAAGAACAGGACAAGAGGAGGACCCAAGTCACAGAGGAGAAATGTCCACCTCCCTCTCCTAGGTACCTTGTGTGTGTGTGAAGAGGTGTGTGTGTGTGTGTGTCTGTGTGTGTGTGTGTGTAGAGAGGTGTCTGTGTGTGTGTGTAGAGGTGTGTGTGTGTGTGTGTGTGTGTGTAGAGAGGTGTGTGTGTGTGTATAGAGGTGTCTGTGTGTGTGTGTGTGTGTGTGTGTGTGTGTGTGTAGAGAGGTGTCTGTGTGTGTGTGTGTGTGTAGAGGTGTGTGTGTGTGTGTGTGTGTGTGTGTGTGTAGAGAGGTGTGTGTGTGTGTGTATAGAGGTGTCTGTGTGTGTGTGTAGAGGTGTGTGTGTGTAGAGGTGTGTGTGTGTATAGAGGTGTCTGTGTGTGTGTGTGTAGAGGTGTGTGTGTGTGTGTGAAGAGGTGTGTGTGTGTGTGTGTGAAGAGGTGTGTGTGTGTGTGTAGAGGTGTGTGTGTGTGTGTGTGTGTATATAGAGGTATCTGTGTGTGAGTGTGTAGAGGTGTGTGTTTGTGTGTGTATATGTGTGAGAGTGTGTGTGTGTTTAAGCATGTGTGTGTGTGTGTGTGCACATGTGTTTGTGTGTGTTTGTGTGAGTGTAAGTATTAGTGTGTATGTGTGTGTGGTATGTGTATGGTGTGTGTGAGAGAGAGAGAGAGGCAGACAGACAGACAGAGACAGAAAGGTTCAGATGAGCATGATTGGCTAGTGATTTTACCACTACCACCACCAGACCATCACCACTGCTGCCAGCTTGTGCTACTGCAGCCAGCTTGTGTTATTGCTGCCAGTTTGTGCTGTTGCTGCCAGTTTGTGCTGTTGCTGCCAGCTTGTGCTGTTGCTGCCAACTTGTGCTACTGCTGCCAGCTTGTGCTACTGCTGTCAGCTTGTGTTGTTGCTGCCAGCTTATGCTATTGCTGCCAGTTTATGCTATTGCTGCCAGCTTGTGCTGTTACTGCCAGCTTGTGATGTTGCTGCCAGTTTATGCTATTGCTGCCAGCTTGTGCTGTTACTGCCAGCTTATGATGTTGCTGCCAGCTTGTGCTACTGCTGCCAGTTTGTGCTACTGCTGCCAGTTTGTGCTGTTGCTGCCAGCTTGTGATGTTGCTGCCAGCTTATGCTATTGCTGCCAGTTTATGCTATTGCTGCCAGCTTGTGCTGTTACTGCCAGCTTGTGATGCTGCTGCCAGCTTATGCTATTGCTGCCAGCTTGTGCTACTGCTGCCAGCTTGTGCTACTGCAGCCAGGTTGTGCTGTTGCTGCCAGGTTGTGCTGTTGCTGCCAGTTTGTGCTGTTGCTGCCAGCTTATGCTATTGCTGCCAGTTTGTGCTACTGCTTCCAGCTTGTGCTACTGCTGCCAGCTTGTGTTGTTGCTGCCAGCTTGTGTTGTTGCTGCCAGCTTGTGCTGTTGCTGCCAGCTTGTGCTGTTGCTGCCAGCTTGTGCGGTTGCTGCCAGCTTGTGCTGTTGCTGCCAGCTTGTGCTGTTCCTGCCAGCTTGTGCTGTTGCTGCCAGCTTGTGCTGTTGCTGCCAGCTTGTGCTGTTGCTGCCAGCTTGTGCTGTTGCTGCCAGCTTGTGCTGTTGCTGCCAGCTTGTGCTGTTGCTGCCAGCTTGTGCTATTGCTGCCAGCTTTTGCTACTGCTGCCAGCTTGTGCTATTGCTGCCAGCTTGTGCTATTTCTCCCAGCTTGTGCTGTTGCTTCCAGTTTGTGCTATTGCTGCCAGCTTGTGCTATTGCTGCCAGCTTGTGCTGTTGCTGCCAGTGGTCGGCCATCTGCATTGCTACTTAAGGCACCACAGCCTACAATACAGGCAGTTGGGAAAAATGAACTTGGTAAACTGTTTCATGGAATGAGCTGACTGGTTATTCACTCAGTTGTATTGCATTAACTTTCTTCAGGTATGATCAATATGATAAAGATGGCATTAGATTGAAAATTGTATTTTTTTTTTAAATTATTATATTAAATGGTCTTTCTCTCCAGATGCAACATGACCTTGACCCCTCACCCCGAAAAGGACGAGCTCATCATGTTTGGAGGGGAGTTCTACACTGGCAAGAAGGTAGGCTGACCCCTAGCTAGCTCTGACTAAAATAAAGAGGGAGACCTTTTGTATGAGTTTTAGGGACAGTGCACCACAGCATAGAACATAAAATCCGTAGCACTGTGTACAAGTATGTAGCTGCTGATACCTGGAAAAACCTCTGACCTGCTGGAGGAGTATAGACCAACTCTCAATCTTCGGGCAGCTGCACTGGGCCTCGTGACTGTTCCAAAGCATAGACTGAGAGGCTATGGAGACGGGTGGCACTTCTTGGGCAGGCCTCACATCTTGGACTCAGGTGCAAGAAAATTTTCGAAGGCAGAACTAAAAACCCAACTTTTCAAGCTATGACCACTAGATGTGTTGCACAGAACATTCCCGAGCAGCATGAAATGTTTGCACAACATAGGAAAACATACATGAATACATACGTACATACAGTGTGTAGTCAGTACGGTGTTAAGAACCGGACCAATATTCTGTCATAAGAGGAAAAAAGAAATTCAGGGAGAAATTAAGCAAGAAAGAAATTAAGGGGGGGGAAAAAGAAAACAAAAAGAAAAAAAGAGGAATAAAAGGAAAAAGCAAATTGCATTGTTTTCTAATGTCCCACTTGCCTCCCTGCCCTTTTTGTTAATTGTTTCTCTTTTTGTAATCATTTGAATGATTGAAAAGCTGTGGTCATGGTTACATGACAACAACAACAACAAAGGGTAGGCAAGTTGGGCAGAATTTTTTTTTTCATACATTGAACATAGATAACAATTCCACTTTAACTCAAAACACTTTCTTTGAACATTTAAATTGTGGATTCCCAGAGTGCTAATAGGGCAGGGAAGATGGGACAGCATGCAGTTTTGTTGTTTGTTGTTGATTTCTTTCTCTTTTTTTCTTTTTTTCTTTTTTCTCTGTGCATGCGTGTGTGTGTGTGCATGCGTGCGCGTGTGTGTGTATGTGTGTGTGTGTGAGAGAGTGAGTGTGTGTGCATGCATGCGTGTGTGTGTATGTGTGTGTGCGTGCGTGCATGCGTGTGTGCGTGTGTGTGCGTGTGTGTGTGTGTGTGTGTGTGTGAGAGAGAGAGAGAGAGAGAGAGAGAGAGTGTGTGTGTGTGTGTGTTTGTGTGAGAGAGAGAGAGTGTGTGTGTGTGTGTGTGTGTGTGTGACAGAGATAGTGAGTGAGTGTGTGTGTGTGTGTGAAAAAATGGAGTACTAAAATTACGCATGCCTCTGAAAAAATCAGCTTTTGCGTATTTGTAAATGTGCAATTTCGCGCGATAAAGTCCACGTCTGGCACGCATGGCCCGTATCCAGAACGGCAATTTATCTTTTTAACACTCGATTTATCCCCTAACCTCGGATTATCTTGATCGGTGAGATAAGGTACGCTCGTCAGAGGATCCTAGGTTATATATACTGGTTTCCAGCCAAGGGAGAGCGGAACAGACAGTTGGAATAGTCTGAGTTTACTTTAGAGATAAATCGGGGTTAAAATAACTCGCCGTTCTGGATACGGGGCCTGTCTCCATTAAAGTTTGAGTGGCACACACAGTCTGCGTCTGTGCGAGAACGCTCACGGTCACCATGAGTAGAGTAGAGTGGAGTAGATTCTTTGGCTTGCTTAGGCGTCCAGGGCCTGTCGCTGATTCTCGTGGCTCTCTGGATATATTTTCATTGTTCTTATGGATACTGGTCTTTTGACCAGACTTAGTCTAGACCATGCCGAAAAGAAAAGGAAATCTGCCTTCAAGCAAAAAAGACAAAGCGAGATCAGGTTTTTCTGCCGAAGTATCAGCAGATGCCAGGTATCATGGAATCGGCGAAGGATGTGCACCATGCGAGATGCAGTTATTGCGACAGTGACTTCAGTATTTCCCATTCTGGATACTTTGACATCACCCGTCACTGTTCTGGGAAAGATCACAAACAACGAGTCGAGGCAGAAAAGGAAAAAGCAGGCATTCCAAAGCTGGACAATTTTCTTGTTTCAAAGTCTGTAACATCAGGAGAGGAGAAAGTAATCCGTGCTGAAGTGATGATGGCCGAACTGATCGTCAAAACAAACCTGCCCTTGTCAACGTCTGACATCATTTCTGCCACAGTGAAAAGTGCTTTCTCAGACAGCAAAATCGCTGCTGACTACAAATGTTGCAGAAACAAGACAAAGGCCTTAGTGAGGGAAATGTCCAAGGACATTAAATCGAACTTGAAAGACAAAATGAGTAGTGGGCTTTCAGTGTGGCAACTGATGGATCGAATGACCAACGTGAAAACCAGTATCCAGTGGTGGTTTTAACAGTTGGGGATAATGGTGTGGAGACTAACCTTCTTGGAGTGCCTTGCCTTGGGGTTCAAGAGCGCTCAACAGGTAATTTATTATGACTTACCTTTCTCAGTGCTTAATTTTTTAAACTCTTTCTTAGACCGCAGGGCATGGCTTCGGATAACAACTCCTTCCACAGGTCCGCTCGTCCAAAATATGGACTATGTTCCCATATTATATTATGATAGTACATGGTATTGGGGATTGAAAACAACAAAGTTCCCACTTCGATCGAATCTCTAAACAGTGAAAGTTAACTTTTAAAAGTGCGGATTTGCTTGGCAAGGATTGCCTCCCTTTCGATGCAAAACTATACAGGAGTTACTTCCCGTGACACATTTTGGTAATTTTGGCCAATCCGAAATTAGGTCAGATTTACTGCGGAGTGGCCGCGTGTGCGTGTGCAATACATTTCCAAAATGTAAACAATGACTACATCAAGCCTTTTACCGATATTACGTGGGAAAAAGCCTTGGATTTTGCTTCTGAGTGGAAATTACTTGATGGGGAAGCTAGTTCTGTCAGTGTCGCGTTCAGTGAACAGGTTGAACGTGGGGTTATCGGCGTTGGTAACCCTGGGTTTCATCGTTCGTGTTATCAATGATTAACGTGCAATGTGAAACTTCAGCGAAAAAAAACAACTGGATTCCAAAAACACAGTGTCTGACAATGACGCCTCAGTAGACTCCAGCAACAAGTGTGTGACAAGAGGGAAATCTGTTTCATCCATGAAAACTTCCAGCCAGAAATAGTGGTGTGCTTCCGTTAATATTGGAGATATACGTCTGAAATTTATATTCATCACTTAAACAAAGATCAGGTTGGCTTGGAAAAGTATCAGTTTCAGACCACAAAATCTATAGTTTGTTTCTTACAATCTTACAAATCAGAACATTTTTAGCATTACCAATTGAGTAGCAATTCTATATTGTCAAATGTTATATATATACATGTAATCATTGCATTAAAAATTCAATTAAACAGGTGAAACAATTCAGAATAAAGAAAGAAGCTCAAATATGAAATGCAATCAAGAAAAAACATTTGAAATGCTAAGGAATGGTTACACTTAAATAAGGACTTGGCTCTCAAGCTCAGAGCTCTCCTTGGCCCAAGCAACTTAATGGATTAATTTCTAAACATTAAAAAGCAGATCCATAGTGATATGCTCAAAGAAATTATCTTCAAGGTGACAGGTGTCCATTCATCATTTCAGGTATATTAAGAATAATTTAATAATGTATTCTCAGATTATTAATAATCTGCCCCATTGATTATGTTTGATCCTGTTAAGAGGGAGCATTGTTCTAAACAAATTCCATAACATCTCCTCAAGCAATTGATCAGAATTTTACACCTTCAATGCCTTTCTTAGATTATTTTTGCCTTGTCAGCATGAAATTTCCCACAAGAGCAAAGCTTGTACAGCCTTTTATTCTTGACCAACATGAACTGGACTACAACAGTCATGATCACAACAATGAAACAATTATCATGACAAAAGAGCTGACTATATACTTCAAGATATTCCATGCATCATAATAATGTTTTGAGACCACGTCAAAACATCAGCATACTCAAACTATGCATTTTGACTAGCCTGCCTTCCTTGTTATCATGTGTGAAAACACTACTTGAAATCCTGCAGAACTGTTAATGAGGAAAAAGGATTTGAGTAGACAGAGGCTGTTAGGCAGATAAAGAGACTTAGGCAAGCTGCCTGGTAGATAGACTAAAGATAGGAATGTGGAGACTGAGATTTGGAGATAGATAGCTAAAGATGGGGAGAGAGAGAGAGAGAGAGAGAGAGAGAGAGAGAGAGAGAGAGAGAGAGAGAGAGAGAGAGAGAGAGAGCGCAACTGCCTATCTAATCATTTCCCACCACCTCCACCACCACCTTTAAAAGTAACACAATAACATGAATATGAGAGAGAGAGAGAGAGAGAGAGAGAGAGAGAGAGAGAGAGAGAGAGAGAGAGAGAGAGAGAGAGAGAGAGAAAGGGGGGGGGGGAGGATAGAGGGAAATGATAAGTGGCAGCTGATGAAAAAGAAGGCAGGTGAAAGGTGAAGTTTGAATCGATTTTTGTTCACTCTGTAATAGTGCCATCATGTTGTCGGTCAATACACGTGTTCGCGATCTAAGGGAAGTAACTCTGCATGACTCGCCGTGGACATGGCCGTGTCGATTTCCATGCCGTTTCAATGCGTAGATCGAATCAAGCTAGCTTGTCCGCTCGTTTGTTGTTGTTTTTTTAAGCAGATTTAGAAAAGTTGCGCATAATTTCGTATGTTTGCCCAGAAGTTTCTCGTGGATGTAATATTTCAACAGCTGAAGGGAGTGTCGCCATCTGCCTACAGTCAGGCGGATGTCGTTTATAAATCAAGCGATATATCTGCTCATTTGTCATGTTGCAAATATATTAAAATCAACCATAAAATACAGCATACCACGTACATGGCAGTAATTTAGTTTGCTCTTCGTAGAGCTCGTCCCTTATTTTATCTTTGGTCGAAATCGGCAGTCTATTCTAATGAGGTTGACCACCTCCAGTAAGACATGGGTTGAGAGGTTGTTCCATCGCGGCCGTTAAGTGGATGTCATCAGGTAGAGTAATCCTCTCCTGTAGGCCCTAGTGGCCACAGATACATGATGACTAGGGATGTCTGATTCATGACGAAATCCCGGGTGATGAGGCCTGACCAGTCTCGGATCCGTAGTCTGACCCAAACCTGATGACCACTCTTTCTAACCTCAGATATTAAATACTCCTCCTCACATTATAGGCTTGTTCATAACAACTCAGCGCTGCATGAGCGCTTAATGTTGGCAATTGAGCGCTTCATTGCTCACCTGAACGCCCCAGATTTGTGCAGCGCTTCACTTGTTAAAGGGGAGGTAAATCTTCTGCGCCCCATGTTGTGTTGATAGACGCGAAGAAAATATTTTCTTTGCCACAGACATCGTTTATGCACGTTTACATGTATTCTGCGTGAATAAAGTCCACTACGGTGTCATCCTTACTTGCCATTCTTCGCGCATACAGGGCGCTTGGGGCAAATAAAGCCCGTTCCAGTCCCAAAATGATGTTTCTGAGGGTTATTGTACGCGTCGACGGCCAGTGCGGGATCGAAGACGCCATTTTGAATTGATGCGAAATCATCCTGCTGCACGTCGGATTGGTGATTCACAGCGCTGAGTGAATCGCGCCCCAAATTGCCGTTCAGGAGTGAATCACATTAAGCGCTGAGTAAGCGCAATGAAGCACTGCGCCTTCTGAACTCCCCTTATGATCTCCAGTGCCGGTGGATTGTGTAGTCACATTGGTTAATTAATCCAAGTGATATCAACTACTGAATAGAAGATCAGAAAAGGTTACTAGGTTCAAAGGGGATTGTTACAGAGGTTGAAATGAGTAAACTGAAAGAAACTAATCCAGTGGGTGTAGAACACATTTGCCTAAGACCATGTATCAGTGACAAGATGGGTGACAGTGTCTGCTGTTGCTCAGGAGTCCAATGGGGCAGCCCAAACCATAGCATTCACATCTGAAGGTTGAAGTTGGCCTGTCTGCTCTATGAGATTTCTCTGTGAGACACCTCTAGGCACTCCTGTCCTAAGCAGCTACCTCCCAGGTGTCCATGTCAATCCCCACTACTGCAAAATTACACTTGCATATATGTATTTATAGCTTATCTGGGTTCAACCAATTGGCTTCTTTCCCACTGTGAGTTCGGTGTAGAGAAGATCTTTGGATATTTGCCCATCCTCCGTACTTCCATACATAAAGAAACTAATCTAAGAAGATGAAAACTAATAGATGTGTTGTTAATTTGAGCTTGTATATGGGTTGGAGCATTCACCATGACTGAGAATGTGCTCTCTGTGTTCAGAATTTGATTGGAGATGATCAATAAAATATGAATAGAGCACAGATTACTTACTTTGCACAAAGATAAAAGGAAACCATCCTGGTATTCCTACACATGCTGGAAGAAATGGAAAGAAAAGCAGGTGTGAGTATGCACTCTTGAACTGCTAATATGCATAAGCATACATACTGAGACATCTGTTGTACTTTCTCTCTGTAAGTTTCACATGCATGCTTGCTCTCTCTCTCTCTCTCTCTCTCTCTCTCTCTCTCTCTCTCTCTCTCTCTCTCTCTCTCTCTCTCTCTCTCTCTCTCTCTCTCTCTCACACTCACACACACACACACACACACACACACACACACACACACACACACTCACTCACTCACTCACTCACACACACACACACACACACACACACACACACTCTCTCTCTCTCTCTCTCTCTCTCTCTCTCTCTCTCTCTCTCTCTCTCTCTCTCCCTCCCTCCCTCCCTCCCTCCCTCACTGTCTGTCTGTCTGTCTGTCTCTCTCTCTCTCTCTCTCTCTCTCTCTCTCTCTCTCTCTATCTCTCTCTCTCTCACTCACTCACTCACTCACTCACTCACTCACTCACTCACTCACTCACTCACTCACTCACACACACACATGCATGCAAGTGCACACACACACACACACACACACACACACACACATATATATATATACACACACACGTGCAAACACACACACACATGCACATGCATGCAAGTACACACACACACACACATGTGCGCCCGCACGCACACAAACACTCAATCACATACACACACACACGCACACGCACACACAAAGTCACACACGTCCACACAAGTTAACACACATCTACCACCCAAACACCTCTTAAATGGCTTACACGCTCTGTAATTGTAGAGCTCAAGTCTGGTTATTAGAACACACAAGTATCAGCGAGCAGGTGCCGAGTTCAGATGATTGCGCCAGTCGCCCGCACAAATGCAGCTGTTCTCCGCAGCTCCTCCAGGCTGCCATAGAGTTTGCTCCTCACTGGTGTTGGATCTGGCCACGTGGCTCTTCTGAGGGCATCATGGTGGGGGCAGTCTTGGAGAAGGTGTTCACTGATCATTGAGGCAGTATCGCAAGAACATCTGTCTGTCTGACCGACTTTGAACTTGTGGAACGTATGTGCCGGCAATTTGTTGTGTCCTGTTCAGAGTCTGAACAGAATGACTTGGTCAGCTCTGTTCAAAAAGTGGTAGCTGTCATTTTGGTTGTAGTTCGGATGTTCTGGCACCACTTTTTCTGAGACAGAGCCTTGATGATGGTCTTCTCTTCTGCATAAGAGACCTGTCTGTCTTCCTGGTCCAGCTGACCACCTTCCCTGGCCAGTCTGTCAGCCGCCTCATTTCCATGCACTCCACAGTGTGCAGGAATCCATTGGAGTGTCAGTGTCACCTGTGCTGCCAGCTCAGGCAGAGTGGCTGCAAGTTCATTCAGTTCCTTCTTGCAAGGGTCCTGGAGTGCGCTCAGCACAGACAAAGCATCAGTGAAGATGACCACGTGCTGGTGTGTCGCATCTCGGTGATCCAGTAAGTGGGCCGCTGCCGTTCTCAGGGCCTCTGCCTCTGCTCTGAAGTTGGTGGAGTATCTGCCCGTTGCTATGGGGATGTGGGTCTCGTACCCGGTGTACCTGATATACACGCCTCCTCCTCCATCCCTCGTTGCTTCTGTGCAGACCCATCAGTATAGGCGTGTGTCCACTGTTCTTCAGGGTAGGTAGATTGGATGAGCTCTAAGGTCAATGAC
>JAWQFJ010000897.1:0-25000 GCA_034096865.1 Theodoxus fluviatilis | reverse complement strand
CACACTGCGGCTCCAAGCCACTGAAAAACACAGAGAAAGAAGCAATTAATCGGACTTAGTGTCAGGATTGACTTTCCCTTTGTGTCAGTTCAACCCTGGCATCCACCCACTTTTCATCTGATGACTTTTCTCAGTGTCTGCTGACTTGCCTCTTTTCAGCCTTGTTTCTTATGCAAGATCACATGATAGTGATTTGACAGACAACATGCATTACTATTAGAGCCGGCAGCTACATGCTCTTTTTTGTTGTACTGCTCTGAGAGCACCAGGAAACATATAGATGTAAACTTAGACAGGTTAGAAAGAAAAAATACATGTAAGCAAGGACAGTGAATCAATTTCATAATAACTTTCTGTGCTTACTAGTAAACTTTCAGAGGTTTCCCCAAAACCCCTGTAATCAAGTGCAATAAGTTGACTTTATTATAGCTCTCTGTGCTTGGAGGTATTAAAAAAATAACTGTAATCAAGTGCAATAAGTTGACTTTATTATAGCTCTCTGTGCTTGGAGGAAACAAAAAAACCCAACCTGTAATCAAGTGCAATAAGTTGACTTTATTGTAGCTCTCTGTGCTTGGAGGTAAAAAAAAAAACCTGTAATGAAGCGCAATAAGTTGACTATTGTAGCTCTCTGTGCTTGGAGGTAAAAAAAATCCCTGTAAGCATGTGCAAAGAGTTGATGTCATGAGAACTTTTTATGCCAACTGTTGTCCTCAGTTCAACACACTGAATATGTGAGTCATCTTTTTCAACTGCTGTTAACCCCCTTCATTGATGTAACATCCTATTAGTTCCTGTTATTGTTGACATTAACCCCTTCCCTGCCTTATATATTGCACGCCAAGTGCCAGGGAATTTTCTCATGTTTTACTGTACTAGTGTTTGTCATATATCGTAGTGTTCTTATTTTCCAGAGCACTGAACAGAGCAGAGAACTGAGTCATTTGTAGTTGCCTCCCTTTCATTACAGTGCTTCCTTAGAAGCCCAAAAATTTTCCAGGACCTAGCGAAACTTGGACAGTTCAAGGCCTGGAAAATTTCCAGGCATGGCAGGAAATGGGTAAAAAACTAGCAACTTGACTGAGCAGTAAGTCAGATGTAGGACTGATGTGACCACTTGCACTTACTGACTTAGTGGAGAATGTGTGCTACTAGCAGTGGCATCTTTCTGTCAATAAATGTTCATGAACAGTGTTATTAGGTCTGTAAAGTTTTAGTGTCAGGTAATATATTAATCAAAAAAAGGAAAAGTTATCCTGTTTAAAGACACTCTACAGCTTTGGGTGTGGCAAATTACTTTGTGGTGCTCCCCTTTCAGTTCCCCTGGAGGCCCATCACCACGCAGCGGCCACAGAATGGTGGCCCTGAAGAAGATGCTTCTAGTCTTTGGCGGTTTCCATGACAACGCCAGGTGAGTGGTAGCTGTCCTGCTGTCATGAAGTGGTGTTTATTACTTAAGTTTTTTGTAGGTGAGTTAGCACCGTGTAAAAACTTGTTTTCATCTCATGACTCATCAGATCTGAGGTTTGTTTGCTTGAGAAAAAAAAGACAGAGAATAGAGGGTGAAGAAGAAGAAATGAAGTGAGATTGAGGGATTGTGATAAAGGAGGAGGTCAAACGCTGAAGGCCAGAACCTTTGCTGTCAGGTTCTGAGAGTCTCGTTCCCCCTGTGGGTCGGGGGTGAGGATAGACCCCCCTGCGTCTCCCTACATGACTCATAGGAGGCAAATAAAGAGGGACATTGTGACGACTTGATCTTACTCTACAGGTTTCTGTGATTGTTCATGCTCAATGGCCTTACATAGCCTACAAAGGCTGATAATGCTCCATTAGCCGTCACCTTCACATCAGTCTCGGAGTACAACCTACTGAGGTGAGGAGTAAAACCAGTCAATGGGCTCTGCACAGCGGTGACAGGGTGAAAGTTCCCCAAGAGAATTTTCTCAAAAAGGACAAAAATAAAGATGATCATTATCATAATTAATATTATAATTATCATAATTATCATTGATATAATTATCATTGATATAATTATCATTAGGTTGAAGACACAGAGAAGAGAAGCATGCAGTGCTGTAGAAAACGTCGTGTAACTTTTCTAGGGTGACATGTCTACTACACATAAAAGAAGAAAGTCTGTGAGATGGCACAAGGCTCCAGAACAGGAAAAGCTACAAGAAATCCAAGCACAGAGTTGGAGCATTTTAGGGACGGATTTAAGTTCTCTTAGTGAACTATACTCTTTGGAGATATGTAATTGTGCTGCTGCCCTGTGTGTGTGCGTGTGTGTGTGTGCGTGTGCGTGTGTGTGTGTGTGTGTGTGTGTGTGCATCCAATATAAGACTCATCAGCCATACTCAGGGGGACCCATGAAGGAAGGCTGCACAGCTCACGACATCACAGAGATGATGACCAACAGGAGAAGAAAAAAGATGTGCAACTGTAAACCTTGGCTTCTTTTATGCCCTGGGTTTAGTGGCTGAGCAGGTGACGATATGTGTGGATCACAAAATTCAGGCCTATGTTCTTTCTAGTATGCGACAAATGGAAAGCCTCAGCAATGTGGCTTTGAGTGAGGAATCTCAACTGCTCTTGCCTCACTGCCATGAGTGTGCTTTTGCAGCTGTGAATACAGAGGCTCTCTTGCTATCATAAAGGGTGGATGACTTCATATACTCTTAAGAGGCAGTTTCGAATCTTTGCTGTAACCTGGGTATATCTGATATCTTAAGTAGCAGATCAACCCAAATCCTGTGCTCATTCAAAAAGAACTATTCACAGTGCCATCAGTCTATCATGCATCTAACATCCATCATTAAAAAAGGTGATGTGGTTTCGTGTAGTGACTCACCACCCATGTGTGGATATCAAACTGCTTTTACACTTTAGCCCCTGATCACTGGGCCACTTGCTTAGTCATTCACGGCCTCCTGATGACAAACACCATGATAGATGCTTAAGGCCAAAAGAAAAAGAATTGCTATGGTTATGGTAACATGGCCACACAAATGAAGGGTCAGTAGGTTGGTCTGATCTTTAAAAAAATAAGTTTTTCATATAGGAGGCCAGATTGAACATTAATCAAAATTTCTCTTATCCTGAAAAAACTTATTTTTTTAAACGTAAATAGTGTACTCCCGGGTGCTCATAGGGCAGGGAAGATCGGGAATCGCACAATTCATTGATTGCTGTCAATTTCTTCCTTTAATTTTTTTGCTTGATCGGAAAAAAGTGTAGGGTTTGGCAGAAAAAAATTGGGATTGTCAAAACTTTTTGGGGGGACCCTAAAATATACAGTCTAGCACCATCTCCAACTCCACTCCCTGGGAATTATTGATGCCCAAAGCTGGCGGGTGGCTGGATATTGTGGTTAATTGCTCTACAGTGTACCAATGCTGTCCTGACAGGTACCTGGCTGTACTCCTGGGTGGGGAGAAACAACGTGAGTTGAGCACCCTGGTCAAGGGTGTAACTCTGTGAAGTGCACAGGTTTGAATGCTGCACCCACTAGCCATGAGCCTCTGCAGGTCATGTACGCCACGCACTCCGCTACAGAGCCCCATCACAGAGCAACATCAGGACTGGTCCTACGGGGCCCGCATTGCCTTGGTTGTGACTGTGCATGGCAAATGTCTAAAGTGCAAAAAATGACTAAATGAGATATTTCAGCCATAATATTATTCATTCATTCGTGCATATTCCAGGAAAAGCTGCATGTTCATAGAAGACATCTTAACTTTTTTTAATGACGTAAGTATAAGGAAAATATATGCATAATTTAATGTGCTGATAATTTTACTCTGCATTTTTACAAAAACTTATTTTCGTACTTAAGCCTTGTTTCCCATGCACAGTCACCTTTGACCTTTCCATCTCCGAGAGCATTTTGAAATGATAGTGGACGTCTCATCCTTTCTGAAATTGTGTGGGTTCTTGTCATCCAGAGACTACAAGTACTTCAACGACGCATATGCCTTTGACCTGGAGACGTATGCCTGGAGCAAACTGGACGTGACGGGAATGGCTCCGTCTCCAAGGTCAGGCTGTATCATGGCTGCCTGGCACTCGGCCTGTCCCCAGGTAGTGGTGTACGGTGGATACAGCAAGGAACGGATACGACGGGACGTAGACAAAGGCACCAACCACACTGACATGTTTGTGCTGGCTCCCGAAGGTAGGGGTTGACTTGAGTGACGATCGTGATGATGATGATAATGACAACAATGAGGACGACAACCATGATGTTACTGACAATGACAATATTACTGATGCTGATAATGTTACTGATGATGATTATGTTACTGATAATGATGTTGCTGCTGCTGACATTGAAGATTATGGTGATAACAAAAGGATATTGTGATTACATCATGATGATGATGATGATGATGATGATGATGATGTTGATGATGATGTTGATGATGATGATGATGATGATGTTGATGATGGCAGAAGCTGGAGACTATGCAGAGTAGGAGGGAGAAGAAATACGGTTTGGGGAATGTGAGACAAAGATTGTAGACGTGTCATGTTACTAACATGATTTTACCCCCAAAAGTGGCTCCTCCTCCTCCCCCTCCCCCTCCCCCCTCCTCCCCCTCCCCCTCCCCCTCCTCCTCCCCCCTCCCCCTCCTCCCCCTTCCCCTTCCCCTCCCCCTCCTCCTCATCCTCCTCCTCCTCCTACTCCTACCCTCCTCACTCCTCCTCCTCCCTACTCCTCCTCCTTGACAAGGCCTCAAAAAACATACACAGGACTTGACCTTGCTTCAAGGTCAAGGTCACAGGAGCCATAAATGTGGTCTCAAAAACAGCATTTTTCACATTTTCCCAATTTTCTCCCACGTTATTGAGAATGGCGACCTTAGCTACAAGTGGTATATAGGTCAAAGCAAGCCCTATCTTTTGATACCAGTTTGGTTGACCTTGCTTCAAGGTCAAGGTCACAGGAGCTCTTCAAAGTTGGATTGTATACATATTTTGAAGTGACCTTGACCCTGAACTATGGAAGATAACTGTTTCAAACTTAATAATTATGTGGGGCACATGTTATACTTTCATCATGAGACACATTTGTTCACATATCATCAAGGTCAAGGTCACTTTGACCCTTATGAAATGTGACCAAAATGGGGTAGTGAACCACTAAAAGTGACTATATCTCATGGTAGAAAGTGCCAATAAGCACCATTGTGCTTCCTATGTCTTGAATTAAGAGCTTTGTGTTGCATGACCTTGGATGACCTTGACCTTGGGTCAAGGTCACATGTATTTTGGTAGGAAAAATGTGTAAAGCATTTCTTTGTGTATGATGTCATTGGTAGGTTTATTTTTCTTCTTCTTGCCTTTTCCTTCTTCTTCTTCTTCTTCTTCTTTTGTACCCACATAGGCTGACAGACCACATTCATTCATTCATTCATTCATTCATTCATTCACTCATTCATTCATTCATTCACTCATTCATTCATTCATTCATTCATTCATTTTTTGTTTTGGTAATTTATTTTTTCATGCATGCCATGTAAGAGTATGTGTGTACATGTGTGTGTGTGTGTGTGTGTTTGTGTGTACATGTGTGTATGTGTGTATGAACATGTGTTTGTGTGTACCTCTGTGTGTGTACATGTGTATGTGTGTGTACATGTATGTGTGTTGTGTGTACATGTGTGTATGAACATGTGTTTGTGTGTACCCCTATGTGTGTGTGTACATGTGTATGTGTGTGTGTGTGTGTGTACATGTATGTGTGTGTACATGTGTGTATGTGTGTATGAACATGTGTGTGTGTGTACCTCTGTGTGTGTGTGTGTACATGTGTATGTGTGTGTACATGTATGTGTGTTTGTGTGTACATGTGTTTGTGTGTACCTGTTTGTGTGTGTACATGTGTATGTGTGTGTGTACATGTATGTGTGTACATGTGTTTGTGTGTACCTCCGTGTGTGTGTGTGTACATGTGTGTGTGTGTGTACATGTTTGTGTGTACATGTGCTTATGTGTACCTGTGTGTGTGTGTGTGTGTGTGTGTGTGTGTACATGTGTATGTGTGTGTGTACATGTATGTGTGTACATGTGTTTGTGTGTACCTCTGTGTGTGTGTGTGTGTACATGTGTATGTGTGTGTACATGTGTTTGTGTGTACCTCTGTGTGTGTGTACATGTGTATGTGTGTGTGTACATGTATGTGTGTACATGTGTTTGTGTGTACCTCTGTGTGTGTGTACATGTGTGTGTGTTTGTGTGTACCTCTGTGTGTGGGTACATGTATGTGTGTGTACCTCTGTGTGTGTGTACATGTGTATGTGTGTACCTCTGTGTGTATGCACATGTGTATGTGTGTGTGTACATGTATGTGTGTGTGTACCTCTGTGTGTGTACATTTATGTGTATGTGTACATGTATGTGTATGTGTACATGTGTGTGTGTGTGTGTGTACCTCTGTGTGTGTGTACATGTATGTATGTGTGTACATGTGTGTGTGTACCTCTGTGTGTGTGTACATGTGTATGTGTGTGTGTACCTCTGTGTGTGTGTGTACATGTGTATGTGTGTGTACATGTGTGTGTGTACCTCTGTGTGTGTGTACATGTATGTGTGTGTGTGTACAGCCAAGGGCAAGGAGGGGGCCGAGGACAAGTGGAAGTGGACCATGGTACGCCAGTCCAGAGATCGACCCTCCCCTCGCTCTGGGATGTCCATCGCTGTCATCCCTGGTTCCAAGGCCTTCGTCTTTGGCGGTGTCTTTGACCAGGTGAGGTGCTTCTTTGCCTGTTTGTTTGCTTGCTTGCTTGTTTGTTTTTTGAGACGAGATGTGCAGAACTGCTGTAGGAGTGGTTATACTTTCTGCAAGGGTCATCTATGAGGTCAGACGTATGCATTTGACACATTTAGAGAAAGTCAATATTGATTGTATTCATCTAACCCTTTGAAACTCTTTTCACCTGTAAGAATGAAGTCTTTTTTCTTTCTTTCTTTCTTTCTTTCTTTCTTTCTTTCTCTCTTTCTCTCTCTCTTTCTTTTTCTTGTATTTTGAAATATTGCTCTGAAAGATTTATTGATTCAGACGAACCTTTTCTGATGACTTCTGAATTTTAAACATTTGTAGAAGTTGTTGCCACTCCAATCATTGTGCTTCTGTTTGTATTCTCGTAGTTCATTGAAATAATTTCCTATTTGCATCGTGGATCATATTTTTTTGATGTATGAAACAGAGCTAGACAAGGATTCAGAATCCCCTCCACTGGTGGGCCACACTAGTGGACTCGTCCGAGGGAAGGGGGTGCAGTGTTGGTCATTTAATTCACAGTCACTCCCACACAGAATGACAACCAAATTATTACATGCTCGCTAGCTCAGTCACATACGCAATCTTGGACGGTTATTCTGCCCACAGAATGACAATGAAGTGTGAATAATTGACAAACTTGTGTACACAATGCGCTTTCAGCTGAATTGGGTTACGACGAATATCATATTTGCAGCAGTCGTCAAGGCGATTCGGCTCTGTTTCGAGCATAAAAACCTATGCAAAAACGCAGCCAATCAGATGCCGTGGCCCGCTAGCGGAGCAGGGTCCACACCCCTTTCCTTGGACGAGTCCATTACTGTGGCCCACCAGTGGAACGGATTTCAAGGATTCTTTATCGTTGCTTCATCAGCTATTTATGCACATTTTATTTGACAATAAAATTTTTGACAGCACTCAATTCCATGTGTTCTAAATTTGCTGTGAACGCTGTGGATTCCAATAAGCTCATTGATCTTGTAAACCAGATTATGCAAAACTTATGTGTTGAATATTTGATCTCGCTCTGAAGGAGGATAACGAGGAGCAGCTGAATGGGGTTTTCTACAACGAGATGTTCACCTTTGAACTGGGCCAGGGCAAGTGGTTCCCCATGTCTTTGAGGTGAGTACAGTAGCTCCTTGTGCAAACACGCACACACACGCACACACACACACACGCACGCACGCACGCACGCACGCACGCACGCACGCACGCACGCACGCACGCACGCACGCACGCACGCACACACACACACACACACACACACACACACACATACACACACACACACACACATACACACACACACACATACACACACACACACACACACACACACACACACCTTTTCTTTTGCATGGAAGATTTGTAAGGCTGTGGTCAACAATAGAAACATTTATTGTTTTTTATCAATAGTTCAGAGAATCTATCTGAGACTTTGACAGTTTTATTTTTTTTTTCTTGTATTTTTTTATACAAATGAAAGAAAAAAATATTTCATTTATGTGGAGGATTTACTTGAACTCTTCACTCTGCCATGGATGAATGCTGCCTATCTATTCTGCTAGTAGTGATTTGTGAATGTTCATAGAAAGTATAATGTAACAATCTTTATTGCCCAGTGTTGTTGAAAATTGACTCTGTAGCATTTACCTTTTTTCATAAACAATTTGGCCTAGAGGGTGCCATCTCAAGAATATTGGAAGAAAAAAATATGCTGGCAGTGAAGGGGTTAAAGTTTAAAACATCTGTTTTGGAGAGGAGCTGGAAAATGATGACAAAGATGTGAATGTGAGTGATATTATCCTCCTGTGGGTTTGGGGTGAGAATAATTTAGAAGGTAAAATATTTCCTGACCTTCAATCAAAATGAGCTTGTGAATTCAAAGTGAAACTAATTCAGGTGACACAGGATCCCAGCGTGTTTCCTTTCTGGCAACATTTCCAGGCAGTGGCAAGCCATTCCCTTTGTTTGCAGAGGTCAGAAGACGGCTGGAGGTGGGAAGAGGAGGAGACGGAAGAAGGAGGAGGGGGACACCATGGAAGTAGATGGTGGGGAACCAGGAGAAGAAGAAGAGGAAGACGAAGAGGAGATGGAGGTTGTGGAGACGGACATGGACAAACTCAAGCTGGAGACGGCCAGCGCTCCGCCACCCCCTTCCACTGACACAGGTGACTTAGAGCCAGCTGTTGCTTTCGTGTGTCTTCTTGTGTGTGTCTGTGATTGTATCGGTGTGGAATCTTCATGCTTGCCAGGTGTGCGAGCAATGAGTTAGTGTAATGGCCTGGATCCAATGATTCCGTCATTGATTTTCCATTTTGACTGGTAGAGTAGGTGTGTATAGTGACGTTTCGTGGGGCTGGACATGGGGCCTGTAGTGACGTGTTGTGGGGCTGGACATGGGGTCTGTAGTGACGTTTCGTGGGGCTAGATATGGGGTCTGTAGTGACGTTTCGTGGGGCTAGATATGGGGTCTGTAGTGACTTTTCGTGGGGCTGGATATGGGGTCTGTAGTGACGTTTCGTGGGACTGGATATGGGGTCTGTAGTGACGTTTCGTGGGGCTGGATATGGGGTCTGTAGTGACGTTTCGTGGGACTGGACATGGGGCCTGACATTAAGTTTGTTGTTAACTCTGCCAAGGAGCAAATGATTCAGTCATTGATTTTCCATTTTGACTGGTAGAGTAGGTGTGTATAGTGACATTTCGTGGGGCTGGATATGGGGTCTGTAGTGACGTTTTGTGGGGCCTGGATATGGGGCCTGACATTCAGTTTGTTGTTAACTCTGCGAAGGAGGTTCTGCTTTTCAGTCGGTTGGTTAGTTCATTAGCTCAGTCGTTCATTTTTTGGCAAAATAACTTTAAAAGTTCATATTAGATTCTGATTAAATTTGGTGCAAGGTCAGGGTTCACCCAAGGAACAGTCCGTTACATTTGTTTGGTTATCTGTAATCTCATTTTGGAATTATGACCATAAACAGAAATTGTATTGCCTTAGGCCGTAGCTTTGTGCCTTGAGGTCAGCACTCCATGATGGCCTATTTTTAGCCTCCGTCTAGCCTTGCGTGAGATCATGGGCTTGTTTGTTAGGCATTGAATCTCCAGAGAATCTCAAGGGCTAGGCGTTGCCTTTGTTTCTCGCACAATAGCCATAGGTGCGTGTCGTTTGCCCTCGACTTGCCATCGAGGTGAGACATTTGCCTAACACATGCACCTCATGACTTTAGCGTGAGAGGGTAAGCAAGTGGATTGAATGTGGTCTGCTACAGTCACCCCTTGCAATGTTCAGCTGTGATTGGCGGAGATATGCGATCTCCAAGCACTCTCTATTTACATGTGTGTTAAAATTTATCTTGAGAGAGAGGAAAAAAGGCAGTTGATACCCATTCACATGTCAAAACTGCTTCATTTACTGTCACTGTCAACAGCATCAGCAGAGGAGGATATCTTCACTGTAAAGATCGGGCAGAAGAGCTCGGAAGCTGGTGCAACAAGTCAGGCTTCCGGTGCAACTGCTGCCAGTGATGCGGAGCCGTTCATCCCCTCACCACGCATGAACGCCTTGCTGGCGGTGAAGGGCGGGATGCTGTATCTCTATGGAGGGCTGTACGAGGAAGGCGACAAGCAGCTAACGATGGCAGACTTCTACGCCTTGGACCTTCACAAGCTCGGCAGCTGGGAAGTCATCATTCCCCAAGACAAGTCTACTCTGGTAATTACTGCTTCTTTTCAATTGGCCCTGAGTTTTGGGGATGTCTTGTGGATTTTATTGTATTTTCATTTCAATGACCAATCCTGTGCTATGTTGTTCCCTACTCAAACAGGCAACAACTACAAATGATACTGACGCAGCAGCTTTGGAGTAAGTATGGATGGCTCCAGAAAATTTTATATGTATGAATGAGTGCTCATTCAGGTGGGGGGAAACAGTCCAGCTAATGGCNNNGGGTCTGTAGTGACGTTTCGTGGGACTGGACATGGGGCCTGACATTAAGTTTGTTGTTAACTCTGCCAAGGAGCAAATGATTCAGTCATTGATTTTCCATTTTGACTGGTAGAGTAGGTGTGTATAGTGACATTTCGTGGGGCTGGATATGGGGTCTGTAGTGACGTTTTGTGGGGCCTGGATATGGGGCCTGACATTCAGTTTGTTGTTAACTCTGCGAAGGAGGTTCTGCTTTTCAGTCGGTTGGTTAGTTCATTAGCTCAGTCGTTCATTTTTTGGCAAAATAACTTTAAAAGTTCATATTAGATTCTGATTAAATTTGGTGCAAGGTCAGGGTTCACCCAAGGAACAGTCCGTTACATTTGTTTGGTTATCTGTAATCTCATTTTGGAATTATGACCATAAACAGAAATTGTATTGCCTTAGGCCGTAGCTTTGTGCCTTGAGGTCAGCACTCCATGATGGCCTATTTTTAGCCTCCGTCTAGCCTTGCGTGAGATCATGGGCTTGTTTGTTAGGCATTGAATCTCCAGAGAATCTCAAGGGCTAGGCGTTGCCTTTGTTTCTCGCACAATAGCCATAGGTGCGTGTCGTTTGCCCTCGACTTGCCATCGAGGTGAGACATTTGCCTAACACATGCACCTCATGACTTTAGCGTGAGAGGGTAGCAAGTGGATTGAATGTGGTCTGCTACAGTCACCCCTATGCAAGGTTCAGCAGGTGCATTGGCGGAAGATATGCGATCTCCAAGCACTCTCTATTTACATGTGTGTGTAAAATTAATCTTGAGAGAGAGGAAAAACAAGGCAGGTTGATACCCCGTCACATGTCAAAACTGCTTCATTTACTGTCACTGTCAACAGCATCAGCAGAGGAGGATATCTTCACTGTAAAGATCGGGCAGAAGAGCTCGGAAGCTGGTGCAACAAGTCAGGCTTCCGGTGCAACTGCTGCCAGTGATGCGGAGCCGTCTGAAGAGCCGTTCCATCCCCCCTCACCCACGCAATGTGTGATACTTGAAAACGCTTGCTGGCGGTTGATAGGGCGGGGATGCTGTGGATGCTGTATCTCTATGGAGGGCTGTACGAGGAAGGCGACAAGCAGCTAACGATGGCAGACTTCTACGCCTTGGACCTTCACAAGCTCGGCAGCTGGGAAGTCATCATTCCCCAAGACAAGTCTACTCTGGTAATTACTGCTTCTTTTCAATTGGCCCTGAGTTTTGGGGATGTCTTGTGGATTTTATTGTATTTTCATTTCAATGACCAATCCTGTGCTATGTTGTTCCCTACTCAAACAGGCAACAACTACAAATGATACTGACGCAGCAGCTTTGGAGTAAGTATGGATGGCTCCAGAAAATTTTATATGTATGAATGAGTGCTCATTCAGGTGGGGGGAAACAGTCCAGCTAATGGCATATCTCTGAAATCTCCCTTTTGACTTTACCAGTCTTTCTTTCCCATTTCTTTGATCAGGTAGTTTCTGTAGCAAAAACCAAACTGTAATTGATTCCAGCATTTCACATTGGCATGTTAATACACCGGTGATTATTTCCCAACAAACACGGACCTGTGTCAGATGCAAAAAAACTGGCCCAACCTTAGAGTGCTGCCGCTCTGGAATTGGTAGTCATGACAACGCCCAGTTTCATCACCAGTGCCCTGTTCTCAGGAATGACAAATGTCTTTAGGCCCGAACTTGTGACAGTGCAATGTCAGTGATGTTAGTGTAAGACGTTGTTAGATGTTATTATTATAAGATATTATTATGTGTTAGAGATTATTGGATGTTATGATACGAGGCAGAGTTGTCAAAGCAGCCTCTTCAGGAGCAAGAGATAAGATGACTGTTGAGAGAGAATTGGTGACATGAGGACATTGTTGCTCTGCTCAAGATGGAGTAGTCTCTAACAGTGTCACAGCAGAGAGACTTGTAGATGGTTTTTCTGATTTAATTGGATGTGTTACTTTGAGGTACTGTGATGCATGTTGATGTTTTGGAAATGTTGAAAAGGACACTTGCATTCTGGGAAGAAATATTGCTGCTGCTGCTCTGCATTCCTGTGATTATCCTGCTCCAGCTGCTTCTGTTGCTCTTCCCTCTGCTGCACTTCCGTCTTTCTCTCCCCCTCCTCCAGCTACTCATGCTTCTGCTCCTTCAGCTGCTGCTCTTCCAGCCTCTTGCTACTCTTTTTCTCCCTCCTCCCTCCTCCTTCCTCCTACTTCTCCTCCCTCCTCCTGCCTCCTCCTGCCTCCTCCTCCTCCTCCTTCCTCCTACTTCTCCTCTCTCCTCTTCCTGCCTCCTCCTTCATCCTCCTACTCCTACTCCTCCTGCTTCCTCCTCCCTCCTCCTTCTCCTTCCTCCTACTTCTCCCTCCTCCTCCTCTTCTGTCCTCCTCCTCCTCCTCTTCCTCCTCCGTCCTCCTACTTTACCTCCCTCCTCCTCCTCCTCCTGCTTCCTCTTCCTCGATCCTCCTCTTCCTTCCTCTTCCTCCATCCTCCTACTTCTCCTCCCTCCTCCTTCTCCCTCCTCCTCCTCCCTCCTCCTTCCTCCTCTCTCCTCCCTCCTCCTCCCTTCTCCTCCTCCTCATCCCTCCCTCCCTCCTCCTCCTCCCTCCCTCCTCCTCCTCCTCCCTCTTTCTCCCTCTTCCTCTTCCCTCTTCCTCTTCCTCCCTCCTCCTCCGCCTCCTTTTTCTTCCCCTTCTTCTCCTTCTCCTTCTTCTTCTTCTCCTTCTTCTTTTTCTTCTTCCTCCTCCTCCTCCTCGTCCTCCTCCTCCTCCTCGTCCTCCTCCTCCTCCTCCTCCTTCCTCCTCCCTCCTCCTCCCTCCTCCTCCCTCCTCCTCCCCCTCCCCCTTTGCCTCCCCTCCCCCTCCCCCTCCCCCTCCTCCTCCTCCTCCTCCTCCTCCTCCTCCTCCTCCCTCCTCCTCCTCCTCCTCCTCCTCCTCCTCCTCCTCCTCCTCCTTCTTCTTCTCCTCGAGCATTCATGAGCGAGGTGCTGAAGTCACATTGCTTCTCCCTACCCATGAGATAGGTATGAGGGCAGCAATGGTGCACTGCAGTGTGCTTTACCTTTGTGTGCAGCCACAGGCCAGCACTGTGTTGGAGTACCTCCCAGGGAGGGGAGTGGATGCTGGCACCTGACTGTGTGTCCTATCTTATTCATGTGTTTGGCACTGTATTTCTCATCAGGTGCCAGTGAAGAGTTGACCAAGCAGCCCAGGGGTAAAGTCAAAAGTGATTTGAGACCCACACATGGGTGATAAGCTGCTATATAAAAGCACACTTCCACCTTTCTTTTCTGTCATTGCAGGTGTGGGAAGAGTCTGAGTCGTCAGGAGAGGAGGATGAGGGGGCAGAGGGAGCGGTAGGGGGGAAGGCAGCAGATGATGACGACGACGATGACGATGGTAAGCATGCTGAACACATCTTGTAACCTGCTGAAACTATATGTAATGAGGTGGGAGAAACCGGTGATAAGGTCTGAGTGCTCAGGGGCTGGGGGCTTGATGGTAGAAGAGTGCACGAATGAGACAAGTCGTAGCTGCTTTCCACAACTTTATTTACCCATGGATACAGGAGCTGCTGGCTGATCTGAGGCTGGGTGGTATGGGTCTGGACCAACCCAAGACCGTGGTGACAGTGGTTTCTCAAACTTGCAGTCTCTCAGACTAGTAACATTAATCTCCCTCTCAAACTTGCAGTCTCTCAGACTAGTAACATTCATCTCCCTCCCAGACTGGCAGTCTCTCTCAAGCCCATGCAGGGAAGCCCTTCTCATAGGGATGGACATGCACAGACAGATACAGGGAACAGCCACAGTAGGGGGTGAGTCTACACCAAGACCAGAAGCTAACTTTTCTGTTGGACAACAAACCCCTTTGTTTACTCAAGACCAATGGACATTCAGCACCTGGGACAGGACATAAGGGAGAGATGGAAAGCATGACTAATCCAACCAACAGGTGACCTCAAGGGCAGCTGCTTGACCCTTCCAGCCCAGCACAAGACAGCTGTGTTTGGCCTTTCACACAGAATTTGTATCTGACTCATGGGACACACATGAGACAGGATAGGAATTGTATCTGACTCATGGGACACACATGGGACACACATGAGACAGGATAGGAATTGTATCTGACTCATGGGACACACATGGGACACACATGAGACAGGATAGGAATTGTATCTGACTCATGGGACACACATGGGACACACATGAGACAGGATAGGAATTGTATCTGACTCATGGGACACACATGGGACACACATGAGACAGGATAGGAATTGTATCTGACTCATGGGACACACATGAGACAGGATAGGAATTGTATCTGACTCATGGGACACACATGGGACACACATGAGACAGGATAGGAATTGTATCTGACTCATGGGACACACATGGGACACACATGAGACAGGATAGGAAGAGGGAGAGATGAACTATTCTTGGTGATGGGAGCATCTTACTCCCGGAGGAGTTGGATCAAAGGTGTGCATGGCCAAGGCCTCCAAGAATGAAAGAGAGGGTGAACACAGGGGCCCTCAGTGCCTGCGTGAGTGCGCCTGAAACCAAAGAGACCCAGATGGCCAAACCTCAGGCCAGAGGAAAGGATAGGCTGGACAGAAAGATGAGACTGGAAGGCAGAGAGAGGGAGAGAGAGAGAGAGAGGAGAGAGAGAGAGGAGAGAGAGGAGATAGAGAGAGAGAGAGAGAGAGAGAGGAGAGAGAGAGAGAGAGAGAGAGAGGAGAGAGGGGGGGGGGGGGGACAGGGAGGGAGGGTTGGACAGAGGGAGAGAGAGAGAGAGAGGACAGGGGGGGAGAGAGAGAGGGAGAGAGAGAGGGGGGGGGAGAGACAGGGGAGGTGAGAGTGTCAATGTCACAAGGCAATAGGTTCACAAAAACAGGGGCAAATAAATCAGTAGACAAACTGCCCCGGGCTACATAATGTTTTATGACTGCAGAGCTGTGCTGTCCTTAACAAAGAAGGGTCAAAGAAGTCTCTGTGTAATCTTGCAGGATGTGAGAATTCACTATGTCTGTAAGTGTAACAGATATGGATAATGTGGTGATGCTAATATTTCTTCTAAAGAAATCCGTTTTCTTCTTTGTCTGTGATAAATCATGCTTTTGCTAAATTATTTTTCTGAATATCTCCCTTGGTTCATGCCAGACTCGGACATGGACATAGACTTTGAAGACGCCCCTGCAAGAGATCCACAAGAAGAACTGGGGGCCTATTTTGACCGCAATGAGGGCTACTGGCGGGAGAAGGCCAAAGAGTTTTGTGGCGTGCGGATATCAGAGAAGCAGTTGAAGGAGCTGGCGTGGGAACTCTGCGAGCAGGCCTTCAAGGAGTGAAGTCTGGTGCTCTGGCAGCAGTCTTGGACTGTTTGCTGTTGTCTGTGTTCTGAGTCTCTGCCAGTAATTCTGGCTTCTGCCAAGTTCCAGCACCCATGGACTTTTTTAGAGTGCATTTTTATGAATGTGAGTTTGCATAGCATATATGCAGTGAGTGTGTGTGTGTGGATGGGTGGGTGTGGGTGTGTGTTTGTGTATGTGTGTGTATGTATACAATGAGTGTGTGTGTGTGTGATTTTTTTTCCCCCACAAATGCACACAGTGCTTATTGTTTGGAAATGAGGAACTGAGCATGGTGTTAAACATCCTTTTTATTGGAAAATTCAAGGTGTAAAAACAGGTACACCACTTTGGAAAACTTGTGAACTTGTGCATCCTGTATCTCCAGTGAAGAGGGGATTTATCAAAGTACACTCACTATGGTATCGTATGTCCTTGTCAACATGAAGGGGAACGCATCAGATACACAGTCTTGACAGTAAATTGCAATCTTTGTGATGCAGTGTTGAGCAGCATTCAGTGCAAAAAACCCAATCATGGTGCCTACACTGCTCTTCGTGTTGGTAACTTGCCTTGCAATGTGCATCAACAGGCAAGTCCTTCTGGCATAAAGTTTGACATGTGCCATGGTATGCAGAGATTCATCTACCATACACAAATTGATCACAGTGTGTGATTGAAAGTGTTCATGATGCATTGTTGAACACCAGTTAGTGGAAAACTTCATGTACAATTCTGTGTGGGGGGTATTCTGACTTGACATACATATCCATTTTAGAACATCCTCTCTGCCCTGTGTGAGTGTTTCAAGAAATTCTTCTTGTACATGCAGAGCTTGTGGATAAATATTCTTTTGATGCAGTGTGAAGCACGATTGAGGCAAACTTCAAGTAGTTGCCTTGATATGCATTGTTCTTTTCTAAGTAAGTAGGTATAATTTCTCATAGTCTGTACTGTGCCCTGCATTGGTCACATTTAGTGTTAGAGGACATTCACCAGGAACACACTCTGTGCATGAACATCCTCATGATGAGTATTGGGCACTAGTTTTGTTTGTGGAAAATCCCTAGTGGTTGCCATGATACACATCCTTCATTTCCAATAGAGAGATGACTTTTTGTTCATACTGTGCTCTACATAGATGGACAAAGGCTCCACAAACTCCCCCAAATTCTGACTCCCCCAAATTCTCCAACTTTTTAAAATTCTATGACTTCCCATAGCTCTACAACTCCGAAAAGTTCTACAACTCCCAAAAATTCTGTGACTCCCCATAGTTCTACAACTCCCCAAATTCTTTGACTCTCCATAGTTCTACAACTCCTGAAAATTATCTGACTCCCCATAGTTCTACAACTCCTGAAAATTATCTGACTCCCCATAGTTCTACAACTCCCAAAAATTCTGTGACTCCCCATAGTTCTACAACTCCCCAAATTCTTTGACTCTCCATAGTTCTACAACTCCTGAAAATTATCTGACTCCCCATTGTTCTACAACTCCTGAAAATTATCTGACTCCCCATAGTTCTACAACTCCCCAAACGCTCTGTGACTCTCCAAAAATTCAATGACTCCCCAAATATTCTACAACTCCCCAAATGCCCTGACTCCCCATAGTTCTACAACTCCTGAAAATTATATGACTCCCCAAAGTTCTACAACTCCTGAAAATTCTGACTCCCCAAAGTTCTACAACTCCCCAAAAGCTCTGTGACTCTCCAAAAGCTCTGTGACTCTCCAAAAGCTCTGTGACTCTCCAAAAACTCTGTGACTCCAAAAGCTCTGTGACTCCAAACACTCTGCAACTCCCCAGAAGCTCTGTGACTCCAAACACTCTGCGACATCCCAGAAGCTCTGAGAGCACAGGTTGCTGCACGGAGAACTCTAGGTACCCTGACGACTGACATTCTATGCCCCGCCTCCCATCACCTGTGTGGTTTGGACTGCAGTCTCCGAAGCCACATGCGTTGCCCATCTCCACAGAGGACAACTGCACAGGATAGTTTCCTCCTTGGCTCCCCAAGAGACTACAAAAATGAAGAAGACGAATTACCCTGGTACGCCTCCCAGTGCATCTTGTTCCCTGCACAAACATTCACTCACAGACACACGTGTATGCATGCACCTACTCATGCACAAAACTGCTAGAAATAGTTGTGTTGAACATGATGAAAACGGATGATGAAGTTATGGATATAGCCTTTAAGAAAAGGTGCTGTTGCAAATAAAGTTTTTTGTCTGGAAGAAAAGGGCTTTGCCTCTCGTAATGCTTCTCTTTCACATGAAAGAATGATGTTTATACAGACAGGTATTAGAGGTTCTGGATTACTATGTACGGTAATAATAAAATTTATTGGAGCACATAATTTATAATATAAGTTCTTCTCTTGAAAATATTCTGCAGATTCCTGGTCATCTCTTGTGTGGTAAATATGTGATGAGATTTTGGCCACGCTGCATAGACCTGGGCCCGTATTCACAACGGCGATTTATCGGCGATTTATTTTAACCTCGATTTATCTCTAAACTCAGACGATTCCAACTGTCTGTTCCGCTTTCCCTTGGCTGGAAACCAGTATATATAGCAAAGTGCAACCTAGGATCCTCTGACGAGCGTACCTTATCTAACCAATCAAGATATCCCGGGGTTAAGGGATAAATTGAGAGTTAAAAAGATAAATCGCCGTTGTGAATACAGGCCCTGAGGTCCTGCAAGGCATAGGCCGATGTCAACAAGTGTCAAGAATCGCATACCTCCCTCATCAGCTGGAATGCTGCGGTCTTGTGTTTTGGGGGCCTGCTTCAGTAGCAGTACCTGCACAACCAGTCCCAAGTAGCATTTATATTGCCTTTACATCTGCTTTCCCCATGTTGAAACTGGCCTATTACTTGCAGGACCTTGCTTTCCTTGAGTCTATGTTCTGTGCACACATAGTGGTCCATTAGCATGAAACCGTAACTTGCTGTACATTTTCCAGCTGCAGTGATTAGAGGCATTCTCCCACTGCATACTCTGTGGCCATATGTCAGTGCAGTCTTGGAAGAGACTCACTCTATACTCACAGTGTTCATTGTATTCAACTCATGTGAAGAACCTTCCCATAGAGAATGAAGAGACTCTCTCTATACTCACAGTGTTCATTGTATTCAACTCATGTGAAGAACCTTCCCATAGAGAATGAAGGGACAACTGAGTTATTGCCAGTCTTATGTATGCATTGCCTGACGTATGCCTTGTATTTCATGTCACTTCATGTTCATTTAGGCTCATGAAAATCTTGCAAGTTCTGTCATTAAACACATGACAGTAAGTGTTCATAAAATAATAGTTACACAAAGAAAGTTGTGAAATGCTTTTATAATTGTTTTCTCCAGAAAGGAGAGACATGAACAGCAGCCACCTGTTCAGTGTCACAACAAAGCATGAGTATGTTGTGTTCCTTTCATTGGATGAATATTATGTTGAGAGTTGATGAAATCTTTTAGATGGTCTGTAACAAGTGACTGAAAGAATGAGCACACCATGAACCATTCTGTACTGACTTGGCTTTATAGATTGGATTGTGAGCATTGTTTATTTTCATGGAATGGTGATGATGTTTAAGAGTGCCTCTTGCTGCCCAGTATTACCAAGAAGGACGTGTGCTTTAAATCTGATTGCATTGTGTTCCTCATTCAGTCATTTGTCCTCTTTGCTATGCACGTGAGAGGTGAAGTGGTAATGGGCGTGAAAAGATTTCAGAACGAAATAAATTTTTCCTTTGTAACTTGGCCTATTGGTTTTACTCAGTCATTCATTTCATCAGCCTTTTTCATTACTATTTACTCCTGAAGCAAATACTCAACCTATCACTATCACCAAAATGAGTTAGCCACTGAGTTATCTATCAGTAGTGGTATTCAGTATTGTCTACCCCCACAGTCTCATTTAAAATGCCTGTCTGTCTTCATGAATATTCATTTGTGGTGAATTTGGCTGAGAAAGTTCTGGAAGGTCTGACATTATCTAGCAGAATTCTATAGAGGTCAGAGTGGAGGGAATAAAGGTGGCCTTATGACCAGTGACTGCCGCCATCTTTGCTTCACCTCCCCGTTCAGGAGACGCGAGGTGCGTTGCTTACGCCAGCAACCTCACAAGATCTTTCGAGGAATAGGCCGGTGTCAACATGAAGGCAGACGTAACAAGTCAAAATTTTGACACGCGTTTACACGAGCCTATTATTAGCCAACTAGGCAGTCTAAGCAACGCGCCCATGATAGAGGCACGGCCACTCAAACCACAGGTGCTGGTGGAGGAATGATGACCACTCAAACCACAGGTGCTGGTGGAGGAATGATGGCCACTCAAACCACGCGCCCATGATAGAGGCACGGCCACTCAAACCACAGGTGCTGGTGGAGGAATGATGGCCACTCAAACCACAGGTGCTGGTGGAGGAATGATGGTCACTCAAACCACAGGTGCTGGTGGAGGAATGATGGCCACTCAAACCACAGGTGCTGGTGGAGGAACAGGGTCACTCAAACCACAGGTGGTGGTGGAGGAATGGTGGTCACTCAAACCACAGGTGCTGGTGGAGGAATACGGCCACTCAAACCGATAGGGGGGTGGGAAAGACAGAAGCAGGGATAACTGAATAGACGATGAACACAATAGATGTACAATACACTTGGTGATAGGTGCACCCCATCACATTATGATTTTATGGAATCAGTGAAGTAATAGATGAAGCCCTCTGGCTTTGGCCAAAAATCTTTCAAGGTACACATGGAGATTTGCTAACTTCATGATGTTTCGAGGCGTATGTTGTTACGTGTTCAGCCTTTAGAATTACTCGGCAACACTACCTGTGAAAGTGTTCGCAGTTGTTCATCAGGACGTCATTGTCACACTAGTCTAGCGAACACCGAGAGCGCTACCAGCCTCAAGAAAGCCACACGTTTTAGTCCATGATATGTATATTTAATTTAAGCAGGATTTTCGGCTATCCAGGCCTGACGATACGATTAAGTTTGGTTCATTCTATTGGCTGATAGCGATTTCCGAGTGCCGAACGCATACGACGATGTCTTCAATAGTTCGACGTCATCAACTTCGTGATTAAACTGATTTGCAATAAAATTTATCGTTGTGGTCGTAATTCCAAAACGAGACACCATATTACCTCCAAAATATATTGGATTCTTATTTGGGAGAATCCCTGACCTTTCACCAATTTTCATTAGGATCCGTTGTTATCGTTTTGAGTTATTTTGCTGAATAACTAGTTAATTAACAAACCTAGGGTTTAAAAAACTCACAAAGGGAGGGTAGCCGGGGTCAGACTGACAACAGTGCCAAAAATACGTCGTGACAAAAGCTTCCGACTAAAATTGTATTCTTTCTTATATAAATAAATTTTGGCCCTGAAAAGGGCCGTTTGTTTCTTCGTCTCGAGCGCTGGCCGTCAGGCTTGAACCCCTGGGGTCGTGCCTTTCGGGACTGGCTGCTGCAGCAGGTCTGTGGCCAGCGGCTGCGGGTAGTGGCTCCTGTTGGTCGCTGTGGCGCAGGCGGCGGCGGCTTGTGGCTGCTGGAGTGGCTACGAGACCTGTGGCCCAAAGCAAGTTGTTGGCTGGCCTGCAAAGAAAGTGGTTGGCAGAAAGTGGTTGGTGAGCTTTCGGAGTACTCTCCTTCATCTGGCCGTAGTGTAGAGAGACAGCGGGTGGGGATTACTTATGACCGGCAGGCGGTGAGAGGAGTTCACTCCAACCTCTCAGGCAGAAAGCACGGGAGGCACGTGTGAGGTACAGCTTCCTCATCTGTAGGGTGCCATGAATCCCAGGTCGCGGTTGAGCCCTGCGTGATGGGTGTTCAATCTTCTCACGAGCTTCTGCTCTGCCACGCGACGTTGTCGGGTGTCATGCAGGTTGCCTTGCAGCACGCTCAAGAGCATGTCTGATGCCGAGTGCTCGTGCAAATTGAAGTGCTCAGCCACAGGTAGAGGCGACCGATTTCTGATAGTGGCCCGGTGCCCGTTCATGCGCTGCCTTAGTGGCTGGCATGTTTCTCCTACATACCACGCATTCGGGCACCCTCTGCGGCATCTGATCAAATACACCACGTCGTTAAAAAAAGTATTGACATAACAACATCTTACCACGAAACCTGAAGCCATCTTGCAGTTATCTTTCCAATGACACATATTATATATATATATATATATATATATATATATATATATATATATATATATATATATATATATATTTAGCAACACAATTACAGATTCATTGATATATTTCATAGAAGATGAGGAAAAACAAATTGCAGCATGATTATGCAGTCACTTCTTGTAATCTGTGTATACTAGCAATGTATCATCATGTTATGTATAGTGGAATTTAATAATGGTTTGCTTTAAATTCTTTCTTCATAAAATTGCTCGAATGTCAGCTCCAAATTCCTATTGGCCCCTTGACAGAAACATTTTATTCTTCAGTATAGTAGTCTCACACACACACACGCACACACACACACACACACACACACACTCAAACACACACACAAACACACACACATGCACAAGTGTGTGCACACATGCGCACACACACACACATCCAGAGGAAAACACACAGTTACATTCAGACACACTCCTATGCACACACAGTAGCATACACAGAAGCATGCATCCATAAGAGCGTGCAATTTTGCACATGCACACATGCAGCTAATGAACACACTCATGAAAGCATGCACAATATTGCTTACATGCTGACATGACTTGGATACACACAAATAAATATTACTTATCACTGCATAAACTCCTAATCTATTATGTGTTTGGTGGGATTTAAAAGAGAATGCAGATTAGTGTACAGCATCAAAATAATAAGTTCCCTTTATAACTCGGATGATGCAACACAAAGGATGCCTTGAGTGGAGCTGACTGGTCCACAGTGGATGTTTTGGCAGAATCCATCTTACATTCCCTTTTTGTCCAAGTGTTCTTTTCACTTTGCCTCTTGTATTTTTTAATTCTGCATAGTTTCAGTTTTTTCATCCTGTGCTTTACTCGTCTCCCCGTGTGTTGACAGAAGTAGCACACAGGTAAGAACAAGCAACATCCATGCCACCTCAACATCCCTATGGAAAGGCTCCTCCACACGTATCGTTTTTCACGCGGGTTTTGCTGCCGATCCGGTCGACCTGCATTTCGGATTTTAAAATGTAGAAGGATTCACGACCTTTTGATGCATTCAACATACAGCTTTGATAAATTAATGCTGTTCATGGCAGTGAGCAGGAACACACACACCCACACACCTAGTCACACACACACACACACACTCACTTGCACACCTACGTCCTGGCTTGACGCCTCTAATCATTCATTCCCCCGCCGAATCCATTCTGACATCCTTTTCTTATGACTGTAGAAATAACACTTTGCATCCAATCCTCAGTCCGGGCAATTAACCTGCTAGATATCCCTTAAATCCATAATTACCATCATTACACACTGAAGAAACAAAGAAAAATAAAAAACGAAAAAGATAGAGAAAACAAGTAAAAAATGGCAAAGTATGTTAGAAAGAGTAAAAACATACACACACACACACGCACACACACACACACACACACACACACACACACACACAAACACATACATACATACAAGCACCTTCGCGCACATACACCCACGCACACACGCACACACGAAAAAAAATTGAGGGAGAAAAAGATAATAAAAAAGAAAAAAATTATTAACATTCAAGTAAAACAAAAACAAACAAACAGAGAACAACAACTAAAACACCCATTTCGTATAGACGACTTGAAACGGACACAGGTTTTGTCTTCTTGAGCAGTTAAACATTTAAATAAGGTTATTCTGGAATATTAAAAACAATAACAAAATCAGCTATACTAGCAAAGCACATCATACATTGAAAATTATTGCCATAACCTTTGTTTTCACCACACCAAAGGAGGAGGAGAGGAGAGTGGTGTTGTTCCATCCGCTATCCTCTCGCTGGTGGATCCCGCCCCTTGTTGTCCCTTGCAGGCTTTCTCAAGAAAGACAACAGTTTCAATGATGCTTCGCTATAACCTCTTTATTCCAGACTGGAGCATTCCTGGCCCCAGACGCTTATCACTCTATGACCTTGTCCACTGGGGGTCCCTGGGGAGCTAGAGGGGAAGAAGTCCGTCCAGCTCGTCAGATCTTCCTCCCTCTAACGCTCCAACCCTCGGGCCGCAGGGGCCAGAGGTCAGGGAAGAGGGGGGAGCTATGAGAGAGAGAGAGAGAGAGAGAGAGAGAGAGAGAGAGAGAGAGAGAGAGAGAGAGATTGATTGATTGATTGATTGATAGTTTTTTTCAGCCGACGACCCATCACGTAGGAATATACACATGTACAATTTTAAAACATTAACGTATCAGCTGCAGCCACAATAGAATTATCCTCTGAAAGAAAGTGACATATAATTCAGTATGTAATGAAATAGCTGTACAGCAAGGTAAAAGTTATCACATAGGGCCTATATATTTTAAAGTATCAATGTGCATATTGAGCGTCTGATAAGATCAGACGAGAGGAGAGAGAGAGTGTGAGTGAGTGAGTGAGTGAGAGAGAGAACGAACGAACGAACTTTATTTTACAAGGGTAGTGAATTAGGCAGTAGTGCCTTTCTTACATTCAGCCCTTGAGGCAAAATATTCAAATGTGGTGAGAGAGAGAGAGAGAGAGAGAGAGAGAGAGAGAGAGAGAGAGAGAGAGAGAGAGTGGGGGGGTAGCTGGGGAAAGGGGGAGGAAGGGAAGAAGGTGGGGGGGGGGTAGCTGGGGAAAGGGGGAGGAAGGGAAGAAGGTTGGTGGGTTGGATAGAGAGAGTTGGGGAGAGGCGGGAGAGGGAGAGAGAGAGAGAGAG